>CAUYON010049513.1:0-13907 GCA_963573935.1 Arctocebus calabarensis
GGATGACTTGCTGTTCTCTCATGCCTCCCTAATCATGCCTGAAAGTGCTGCTCCCCTTTTGGGGAGGGACATACTAACTAAAACAGGAACTTTTCCCTCCTGGAGATCTAGTCATGATCAAAACTCTTCCCTCTAATTCACCTTCCCTAACCCCATCTTGGGAAGTTCCTTTTCCTGTTAACTTGACGTCTACATATGTTAAAGTTATAGGAGTCGATTCCTGCATACATCATTCACAAATAAAATCCTGGAAACCTCCATCTTCTAAGGAGGCAGACCATGAAGACAGCCAATCACAGACTACCTACACTTGTGAGCCAAAAGAAAGTTTGAAGTTATCATTTAACAAACAGCAAGAAAAATCCTAATATGGTTTTCTTTTAGCATCACTGAGTAAGTGCTTCTGACTTGACGCTGTTCTACCTTTGCCTATTACTGATTATACTAATCAGATTTATGTCATTCCAGAAATGTCATCAAGTCACACGCAATGAAGATGGTTCCAGTCCATGAACTCCTGTATCACTCTCCCTCCAGAGCAACCCTAACTGCCCCCTTCTATCATCGCCAGATTCAGCAGGAAGCATTTAGATTAAGTCTTCGCCCTTTTTCCCTAACAGCAATTACAGTTTCTACTCAGAGAGGGAGAATTGATGCAGGGTATTTGGTGCCCTAGCCAGCTCAATGGAGCTGGCAGACCTGCCGTCTCTCCTTGGTGGTGTCCGTGCTGCGGTAGCCAGCTGAAGAACCAGTGGGCTGGATGACCGGCAAGGAGGGGGACCTCCAACACCCACCAGAGGCTCCAATAGCCAAAAAGCCTGGACAACTGCCGAGGAGACACCTATGCCTTGGTGTCTCCTTCACTTCACACTTAGAACTAAACGTGGAACCCACATTTCCTATGCCTAGGTCAATTTAATGTGAATTTCCTAGGCCTCAATTCCATGAATGGACTGTGTCTTTTCCTTTATACATTCATTCACTTTGCATGGCAAAAAAAAAAAAAAAAAATGTGCTTATATGATAGAGAATATTTCCAGTCACGTTGACATTGGGATTTAAAATAAACAAACAAACACCATCCCATAAATTCATTTAGAAATTAAAAAAAAAAAAAACACAAAAAAACTGCTAGGAATGTAAAGTCTGCCAAAGGTACGTTAACTCTATTTATTAGTTTCCTGAAGCTGCTATAGAATTGACTGCAGACCTGTTGACCTAAATCAACAGAAACTTATTCTCTCATACTTCTGATGCCAGAGGTCTGAAATCCAGGTGTCAGCAGGTTTTAGTTTGGTTTTGTTTTTGTCTTTTCCTTATTTCTGAAGGCTCTCAGATTGTCTAGTTGATGGTTCTCATCTGTGTTTGGTGGCTGGTGGAAATCCTTGGTGACTGCTGGCTTGCAAACTCATCACTCCAATCCCCTCCCTGTTTTCACTTGGCATTCTCTCTTTCCTACTTTTATAAGAATGCTGGTTATTGAACTTGGAGCCCACCCAAAATCCAGGATGATCTCACCTTGGTATCTTTCACTTTATTACATTTGCAAAAACTCTTCTCCCAAATAAAGTAACCTTCACAGCTTTCAGGGTTTAGGATTAGGAGTTATCATTTGGGGACACCATTGAACCCATCATGTAGAAATTTAAAAGGTAAATGTCAACAAAAACTCCAACTGATGCACTGTTCTTAACACTGAGAGTTTTTTTTTTCATTTTATTTTTATTTATTTATTTATTTTGTATGACAGAATTTATTCACAGAAAAGAAAGAAAAGAATACAGAAAACATTAAGGCATCTGTTAGAGGGAGAAAATTCTAGTGGGAAGAGAGAAGCTCTCTCTGTTTCTCTCCCAGTCTTTCCCCATCTCCTCCTTTAGGCCTTTAGTCTCAGGGTATTTACAGGTGTATGGGTTCCTTGGCCAGGAAACAAATGAATACAGTCCCTTCCACCAGGGGCAAGGTGAATGAATGTATCAATGAATGGATACAGTCCTTTCATGGGATTGAGGCCTAGGAAATGATTACTCCTCTTTTTAAAAATGTGTGAAACTATAATAAAAAAGTAAGTTCATATCAAATAATGACTTGTCTCCATATTCTATAAAGGAAAGCACCTAAAGTATCAAGTAGCAAAGTTGGTTCAATGTGTCAGTCTAATCCAACACATGGGTAGTCTGAACACATTATTGAACTTGTCTCATTTGCCATCCTATGCCTTAAAAAGAAGCTTAAGAACAGCAATAAGAGCAGTATTTGTTGACAAATCAATTACATAATACCCAAAACTACAGAGCTGTGAAGAAAGGACTTTAAAGTACTTCTAACCAGATGTTAATATTACTAAGATTTAAAAATAAAGGATGGGCTGGGCGCCTGTGGCTCATCGGGCTAAGGCGACTGCCACGTACACCTGAGCTGGCGGGTTCAAATCCAGCCCGGGCCCGCCAAACAACAATGATGGCTGCAAACAAAAAAAAAAAAAAAAAAAAAAATGGCCAGGCGTTGTGGTGGGTGCCTGTAGTCTCAGCTACTTGGGAGGCTGAGGCAAGAGACTAGCTTGAGCCCAGGAATTGGAGGTTGCTGTGAGCTGTGATGCCACAGCACTCTATCCAGGGTGACAGCTTGAAGCTCTGTCTCAAAAAAAACAAAAATAAAATTAAAATAAAGGATGAAAATAAAGCCTAATTTCGAATATTTATCTCCATGTTTACTCACAATGATCATGTCAATAATATAGCCTAGAATCAGAACATGTAGGTTTAAGACTCTTCTCTGCCACATAATTAATGAACGTAACCTCTCCAAGCCACTGTTTCTCTCATACAAAGATGGTAACAGTAACATCCTGTGTCAAATGATTGGCATGGAATCAAATTAACTGATACTGTTAAGCTCTAGGTCAAACAAAAAGCATCACACCAAGGAAGAAAAATCTGCGTAACATTTACTGAGCACCTATAGTGTTCCCTGAAGGCACTGTATGTACAACACCCTTTACTTAAATTTTCACTGCCTGTTATAATAAAAAGAGTAGGCCAAGGCAATTTCTATGTCGCCTCACTTCACTTCTAAAATACAGGAGGAAAATGCACACAAATATATGAGTAAAATATTTTCTAATGTCTAAACTTTCATTAACATTAATATTTTGATAGTTTACAAAGTATCTTCTTTATTTGGAAAACTCAAATTACCAGTAATACTCAATGCTCAATTATTCAATTTGACATAGAATGTTTTAATCATTGATTAAAATATTATTTATTTTGTGCTTAGAAAAGTATATAAAACTTAACTAAAAAAATAACAAACTGATTCTACCATCAAATACAGTACCATTTCCTTCTTTATATCATGATATTTATAGCATAATGCCATTAAATTCATTCTATGACACTTTTACAGATCAGCAATTACATCAACAATTATTTCAAAAAGACAAAAAGAAACTGCTTCAAAATGTATAATGCAAAAAATTTGAAGCGTTTGCCAATGACAAGTAATACTCTCCATTCAGTATGAGACTTTCATTACCACCATGGTCAGTACCAGTCAATTTCTTCTGTTGAACCATTTAAAAGAATTGATACTACAAATTCAATGAAAATTAATTAAGTCCTCCTAAGCACCAGTCCTGATGCTCCTACCGGGTAATGGTGGCATCTCTTTAAAGGTGCACACATTCGGTAATTAGCCTTTTCTCAAGTGTGAATAAGACAAAAAGGCATATAGATATTCATTTGGTACGTTCTACCTATTCCAGTCCAAAAATCTCTATTAAATTACTGTAGCTTTTATGATTATTCAGTAATTTATAATGTACTTAAGAAACGAAGCGAACACCTGGAAAAATGGCTGGAAGAGTACATAAGAATCTGTACGCAATGGTCACCAGAGGGAATGATGGCGAGTCCTGGCTTTAGCTTTTTCAACTTCTGTGATGCTGCCATTTTTATGCAACCCTCATACATTTAAATAAAACACATTTGAATAGCTCTATTAGAAATATAATGCAAACTACAGCTAAAAGTCACATTAAAAAAGTAAAAAGAATCAGGTCCCGTTAATTTTAACAATGTATTTTATCAGCCATATTATATACAAAATATTATAATTCAACAAATCAATACAATAAATTACCAAGGAGATTTTTGTATTTTTATTCATTTTGAGTCTTTGAAATGTGATATGTGCGTGTGTGTGTGTGTGTGTGCATAAAGCCCATTGCAATTCAGACCAATCACTGTTCAAGTGCTTAATAATCACCGGTAAGTCACATCTAGGCAGAAGCTAGGGATTTCTCCTCCTAAATTTCATATGCAGGTACATATCAAAACTTTTCTCTCATCTGTTCTAATCCCATAGCATAAACCCATTTCACTCTTAATTCCTAAAATCTTTATCGAGGTTTAGCTTTTGATGGCATCTTCCTTATCAAAAAATGATTTAATTTCTCTCTGCACAGCCTCTTTTTAGCCTGCTATTCAATGCCCTCAATCTTTGCACCTTATTTACTTTCTGATGCATAAATGAGAATTCTTAAAATTACATCTTTGTGTGCAAAGCCACTGACTATGTTCATTTCGGGGCTTTAACTACATTAGCAGAGACGACTACTGCTAACCACCTGCACTCATTTCAGAATGTCTTTTTAAAAGCCAAACACAGTATCATCCCTTTCCTTCCCATGTAACACTACAACATTCCAGCAGTAGAGACCCTTAAGCTTCACAGAGGGTCCCCAAGCCCTTGAAAACGGTGTTCTGAGCAAGAAAAGAAAGTAAAGGTCCAATACACAAGAATCAAGCAGTTAGCACTGATACCAATTTTAAAATTTATATTAATTAAAAAGGAATGTTTTTCCAACTAATAGCTAAGTTGCCTTTTTTTAATTACTTATATATCTGATAGGAAAAAGAATGTTACATCTCATTTATCCCACTGAGCACTTTTGGAACTAGACAGGGCACACAGCCTAGGAGAAAGACAATGAATAGAATAGCTCCTGCCAAAGCAAAACAGCTTCATCTAGCTTCATTTGCTTGTTTTTCCTCCATGTTCATCAGAGATTTTGTACAATCCTTAGAATTATAAGAAAAAGAGGAAATTAAGAAAGGGTACACATAGAAGAGAGTTGAAAGGTTTTTCACACTACGCAACCAGGAAATAATTAATTCTTTGAAATAAATGGATGGACAGACGAATGGATGGATAAGATAGAAAATCACTTTTACAGAGAATTTACCATGATTCCGTGTGACTCACTGTACTATGCCGCTTAAGAACTTTTGATCCTCAAAACAACCCTGAAGATAACTCCCAGGTAAGGGTCAGCATTGTCGTTCACCTTACAGATGAGGCAGCTGACCCCTCCAGAAGTTAAGTAATTTACTACACAGTTTCAGAACTAGTAACCCATAAAAGCTGGAATCTAAACCCACACATTCTGGCTCCTGAGACTTGCTCCTCAGTTCAAAGAGAAAAAAGAGTTCTCTGTAAGAACAAGCATTTTGTATTAAAACATTAATTTGTGCCAAGTACTTTATATATGTTACCTTATTTAACCTTCATTTGAAAACAAGTTTATCAAGTGGGTATTCTTATTAACTCAACTTCCTAAGGGAGGAAACTGAGGGGCAGAAGGGTAAGTCATCTACATAAGATCACACATTACTTGAGGTAAAGCATACATTAAAATCAGATCCCTCCAACTACAAAAGACATTAACTTTTGGCCCATGTTGTTTTTCCTTATAACTTAGGTGGATTTGATATTTGATCATTTAGCTGGGTTTGCTAATGGTAGAAATCCACAATAATGGTTTCCTAGTACTAAAATCATTTTATTTATAGTACCTATCAGTTCACAAAAAGCATTCTTTATATAGAGACAGCCTGGATGAAAGCAAGCACTACCCAAAGAAAATAAATAAATAAAAGAATAAAAGACCACTCAGATAAAAGGACAATTAGAGACTACAGCAATGCTTTAATTTCTAATTCATTTTTAGCTTGCCTCAAGAGAATTAACTCAGAATGGGAGTACTATTTAAATAGGGACACATTTACAAATTTTGTTTTTCAAATATCTATAGAACCCTTACTAAAACTGTTCTTCCATTTAATGTCACACAATAATGATCACCTCCTGAATCCTTCACATGCAATATATTCATATCAGCAGTCAGCGTTGCAATGATATTAACTTCTGTTCATTTTAATAGGATTGAAGAAGAATAAAAATGAAAATGAGTGACACTGTTATATAGTTTTGTTACAGTTTCCAGGGTAAAATGAAATGCCCAAGTTATTGCAATATAAAATATGTATTTAAATTTCTAGGAGTTGCAGAAATATATATATGCACACACACACACATATATATACACATGAGGAAGGAAATGAAGTGGGAAAAGACGTAAGCAACCAATGACGTCAAAGTTGAATAGCTAATGAAAAATTAAATCCTATATGAGTGGTGCCTCTGGCTCAAAGAAGAAGGGTGCCAGCCCCATATACCAGAGGGGGTGGGTTCAAACCTGGCCCCAGGCAAAAAAATCCACAAAATTAAATCCTATACTTGTATATCCTACATCTGTACACATAAATATGTGTGTATACATATATAATATATATACACAATTAATCAAGAGGAACCTCAGACGGCATTATCTCGGGTAAGATTAATGTTTCAAGGACAATATGCACAAGGCAATTTGCAGAAGATTGCTAGTAGAATGTGAAACTCCCACCAGTACTGCCAATTCTTACAAACTCCCTCAAGACCCATGTGTATAAGGCTAAAGGTTACAGGGTTGGCAAATATGCTGTTAAAATAGCTAGAGACCTGTTTGCTTTAAAAATGGGTTTCAAGTAGCAAATTAAACTCTCCGGGTTTGGGTCAGTCCCATGAGAAAACAAGATAGACCGTTCATTTTTAAAAGGAAACTCAAAAAGAACAAGTGCCACAATCGAGCCTTTATTTTTATCTATGTGAGACACATAAAACTCAAGATCTCACGACTCAAAAATGTGGTAAGTGAGGAAATGATATTTTGTTACTATTCTTCATATAAGACAGTGGAAAAGCACCGTTTGGCTATAAAGACTAATTTTGTATTTTTTCACTTACCATGACAGTGCGCTGCAGTTTAGTTCTCACACTCAAACCCAGAGTCTTCTGCCTAACACCTGCTGGGGCTTAGTGCCATAACTCAAGCTCTTGCTCAAAGTGATTTGCCACCTTTGACTGGCTACTCCCCAACCTACCTGTTTTAGTATTACAAACATACATGCTGAGATAAAAAATAGATTGAGAAGGTAAAAATTGATTGATTAGGGACATATGACATCATCTTTATGACAAATCATAAATGAAATCAACATCGACCCTTTTCAAAACTTCAAACAGGGGCAGCACCTGTGGCTCAGTGGGTAAGGCGCCGGCCTCGTATACCAAGGGTGGCAGGTTCAAACCCAGCCCCAGCCAAACTGCAACAAAACAATAGCCGGGCGTTGTGGCAGGTGCCTATAGTCCCAGCTACTCAGGAGGCTGAGGCAAGAGAATCGCCTAAGCCCAAGGAGTTAAAGGTTGCTGTGATCTCTGACACCACCACACTCTACCGAGGGTTAATAAGTGAAACTGTCACAAAAAAAAAAAAAAAAAAAAAAAAAAAACTTCAAACAGGTTAGAAAGTCGTGATGAAAATGACTTCCATTAGCAAGTCAACACTCAGAATATTGGACCTGAAAGATACCTTAAAGATTTAGTATGAGAATCAATGATCCTCCAGAGAAGAATTACCAAAACAAAACCAGACTCATCAATTTTTCTGTGTGTCTTATAACTTAGCCTATCCATGGAGAACACTAGAGGAGCTTCACAGTTCATGAGAGGTAGGTAGGACTGATGGCAAAGGTGGGCTGTGAGCGTAAAATATAAGTGTCAGGAAATCTAGCTTATAAGTAAAGGTAAAATTCAAATAAAATCAAGATTTACAACTCTCCTGTCTAGAGGTCAGATGAACAAACTGGCTTATGAAATGTGTCCCAAAAGGGCCTAAAAAGAAAGCCCAATAACTAAAGACACTGAAACGATTAAGTGCCAGATGAAAGAATATGAGTGGAAAGGCCACGTGAAGCAGGAACTGGTGGGGACAGGAAAGGAGAGGAGGCCAAAGAAACTTTTAAACTTTACAACGACGAAAATTTTCAAAAGCAGGGACCTTTATTTGGATCAGAGACGATGGATTCTAATCACCAGGATTTGTAAAACTAAAAAAAGTATACGTGGAGTATTGCTGATTTAACATTTGTATCAAGCTTCTACTGCCATAACTGTAATAATAAGGGAGTGTATTCAAGAGATTAATAGTTACAGTGGCAGGCATTGCGGTAATAGTAAGCATGGTTATTTTCATTAACAAGAGCATCATTATAAATGTTCACAGGCTCAAAGGAATTTTAATAGTTTATCTTTATAACAAAAATAGGATGCAAATAGTATAACATAGTGCCTTCATAATTATTTCCATTTTAAAATACCAGAAAACTGAGCTTATGGAAACTGTGACTCCTTCACGCTCAGTGAATAAGTAAAGAAAGCAGGACCAAGACCCAGGTCTCCGGACTCCCAATTCCAGGTTGTTTGTTAATTCATAAAAAAGTACTAAAATCTTTTCCATCCCTACAAAGCGATATCGTGTTCATTATAATAAGTCAGCCCTATGTAGTGTGAGGGAGAACCGTGTGTATCTCTCCAGCCTCGTCCTCACTCCAGGAGGAACCTGACCCATGAGCTGTACAGACTTGCACAACCGCTGTTGCTCTGGAATCAGGAAAAGACCCAGCAGAAATATTTACTTATATTTGCAGAATGACAAGATTAACACATCAAAAATTGTGCTAATTTAAAAAGTAATTTAAAAATCAGGTCAGTATATAGAATACAGAAACAAAACACACACAAAAGTGTAAGTTATACAATTTTTTAAGCCTGGAGTTCAATCACTGATTTCACTTCCCATAGATTTTTTCATCCTAGTCTTCAGACGTATTTGATTTTCCTTTTCTCGTGTGTTGCGAACAAAAAGGCAAACACCATGTTATCCTTCAAAAGATGACAGAATGGTCAAATTCAACATTCAACAAATATTTGTTTAGTACCTACTATGTACAAGGCATTGTTTTATTTATAAAGCTGGAAAAATCTCAAAGCGGTTTATTTCTTCTCTGACACTTGATCTTATGACAAAAATCATATGTTTACAGATACACATGGCATTGATCAGTCAACTAAATCATATTTAGGACAGATGTGTTGTGACTTTATAAATATTAAGCCCACTCCAGGGCAGCCCAGAGTCTTAGCAGCTAAATAATCGTATTTCACCTGCTGTATCTCATCAGCTATGTAAAGGGCTCAGTGACAGGATTTTATGTCTATAGATAGGTAATAAAGTATTCTTAAGTTCATATTTTTAAGCTATATTGACTTAACAATAACCCAAAATGATCTGTCAAGTATTTACTAAGGACCTAAATTCTCACAGTACTAAAAGAACAAAAAGGCTATTCCATCCCACTAGGAATAGAATCTAAAATTAATGAAAATACAAGCCAAAGAAATAGATATGAGAAGGCACAGTCACACAGGAGCTACACAACACTGCTTTTACAGTCATGCTCCCAAAATTTGCAGCAGTGAGAAAAAGACAGGGACTCATATTGGTAGTGAGTAAAATAGCATAATTCCTGGAGGGCAATTTGGCAATAATATTATTTTGTATAACCTCTGACCTATAATTCCACATCTAGGAATTTACCCTAAGGAAGTAATACTAGGTATGTGTAAATTTAATAATAAGGATATTCAATGAAGAATGTTCATAATAGGGAAACATTCTCAGCCGTTTATTTGGAAGCCTAACATCATAGTAAACTACCATAAAGTTATATATGTACTGACGAAACATGTTCATGATATCTCTTTTATATCTTATTTTATTGCCCCTATATTAACGAGGATATATCTTAAGAGCAAAAAATAAAGTATCTCATAAAAGCAGTAAAGACAATATGACACCACTTCTGTTGGTTTTTTTCTCCTCTCCAGCATATGCTGTGTAAGAAAATATTTAGAGTGGTTCTGTGTGAGATTATGGGTGGCTTTCACTTAATTTTGTTTAGCTACATTTTTAATTTTCTATACAGTGTACATTATTTTCGTATTTAGAAAAAAAATTCTTATTATTATTACGTGCCTTATGATTTTCACTTTGATTTGTAGATATTCTTCAGTACCAGGAAGATACCAGGGTAGGGGAAGGATAAAACTCAGGAAAGCAGAACTGGCTGCATTAAAGAACTGGCTATGGGGCAAGGTAAAAGGTCAGAGGCAGACCCTCGAGAGACAATGTCCAATGTCTTCAGTCATAATCCTGTTGTTCTGAGTTTCTTTTCAGACATATATCAGAACTCAGGTGCTACATGGAATAATTAACCTGACCTCTAAGCTGTACAATTTTAAATCTTCATTTTATTTGAATTTCACCTTTACCTATAAGCTAGCTGTTCTGATACATACCTTTTGTGATCTTGGTAAACAAGGCTGGTGGCCAGGAACCAATTCCTTACCAAATGCCTGGCCATCACCAGCAGCAAACACAGCAGCAGCCTTATCCCCACTGCTGCTGCTGCTGACGCCACATTCCTGCAGCATTTAAAGACTCAAGGATAGAGAAAAACTAGCTCCTCTCTGGACCTCCTTAGGGATGCCTTGCTACAGGTCTGCTGAGCCTCCCCGCCTGTCCCTCATACTACCATACATGTATACCAACCTTCTGATTCTTTAGCTTCTTGATTAATTTACTTGCCCTTTCAAAATGTCCTTTAATTCATTACAGCCTTCCTGGAATTACTGTCTGGCTTCTCAACATGTGATATCAGATGTCCCATAAACAACAGCACTATTATATTAAAACCATGGATTAGATCCAAGCAGCCTATTTCTCCCCAGGCCTATTAACTTGATGCTCTACAGGTTGAATCTCATTTAATTTGCCATTTACAGGATAACCTTTCCAGGTATACTTCTCAGAGTCTTTCCTATTGTTCTGGATACCTCTTAGTATCTGTATGTTGGGGGAAATCATCTGAATGAAGTCAGAAAATTAACTTTGCATTTTCCTAATGAAAAAAACTAGAAAAGATGAGCACACAGTTCGAGCAACTCACAACTGGGCCATATCCTCAGGGTGACTGGCTTCCTCAGAGAAATGCTGAGTGGCCCCACACCATGGAAAGCAATAAATATCCCCATCTTTGAAATGACAAGGCCGAGTGATCAAAGGGGTCAGGTAAGAAGATTTCGTATTCTTCGACATTTTCACTTTAGTTATACTATAAAAGACAGCTGTCTTTGTGCACAGAACTATCACCAAATGTTCCCAGACTCGGCAGATTAAATTATCAATGGTTTTCAAGACTGAAAAAAAAAAAAAAATCAATCAAAATGATTCTCTTCTGTCTTTTATATACATGCAGAAAAGCAAGAAAAAAATGTGATTTGGTGGTGAGAAGAGATATGCTTACATGTTACAGTAAGGCCAAGAGTATTTTCAACAAAAATAAAGGAAAATTCTTATTTAGTCAACTTCAAAACATCTCGAGGTCTTATAATTCGTAAAAATACGTTAAACATACAAAGATAACACTAGTCATAAAAATGCCTAGAACAAATTTAAATGACCACCATAATAAAGAATTTGATCTTTTCTTTTTGTATTCTCCCTCAGCTGTGTCAGTAAACTAGAATAAACATGTTATTAAGAGGGAATCAATAGGTAGCTTTAAAATATACAGTACCACAAAAGGTCAAGCCCTGGTATCGATTTTAATATAACATTTTTTGTGCAGCTTCCCAAAGGGTTCTTTTCTAATATTGTTCTTCATTTTTCTCTCACTTTGTTCCCTGACTGGTGAATTTGTTGTTCTTGTCTGTAAAAAGCTGTCTAAAGCTGAGTTTGCTGAGCATGTGTCATTCCCATAGCAAACAGCTAGAAAATGAAAAATAAAAAACAAGCCAAAAAATCCCCAAAAACATTTAGTGAGTAGGAGGACAGATACAAGAGGGCATGAAGTAAGAGACAACTTTCAACTCAAAATACACAGAACAGGCTGCGACTCAGAACACTGTGTGCTTCTGCCTTGCCTGGGGCCTGCAGGGCCCTGATGCCCAGGACCCAGGGAAGCCGAGGGCAGCAGACCAGGTTTCAACAAAAAACTGTCACCCAACCAAGTAAAGAACACAAGTTTCAGGACACAAATTCACATTACTCCAGTGTAATGGAAATACACAGAGGTACATGACCCGAAGGGCACAAGACACTTCCCAACTTCTGTCCCAACAGTCGAGGCTCAAACTTGCACAAAACATGTTCTGGCTCAGTCTCACAGAAAATAGTAAATGCATAATACATGTGTCATGTGTAGTGACTAATTTTGAGTATGTTTTTAGCCAACAATAAAAAGTCTCAAAGCATATACGTATTCATATATTGTCAGGTTTTCATTTTTAGACAGTGCTCATTAAAAAATGGAGCAAACTAAGCATCTATGTTAGGACATAGATCATTTTTACCTAAGTCACCTGAAACCAAAAAAAAAAAAAAAAAAAAAAAAAATACCACCCCTGGAGTTATAAATGCAGCCCCCACATCAAAAGATGAAAGCAAATTAAGCCCACCAGTCACCGCCAAGAACAATGAAGGCTTGAAGAGGCAGCGCCACTGGGAACGGGGCCCGGAAGAGAGGGGAACTGGATTTGAAGCTTGATGCTACCCTCTGCCAGGAACAGTCTAGGGTAAGGTACTCAACCTCTCCAAGCATCTCTCCGATTGTACAATAAACCTGCAGGAAGCAGAGCAACCACATCCATTTGCTCCCTACTCTGAGGGTGGTGAGGGCATCACCCAACCTTGGATCGTGGGGAGTTGGGGGAGCATCACCTTACAGTCCATGACACAGGCTGAGGCAGGCCCCAGCAGAGGCTCTTGGGGAGCTCGGAGCTAATGTGCACAAATGCGCTGGCACAGCCCTTGGCATGCCGTGGACAATCTTTAAATGGCAGCTGCTGTTGTCATACAGTAACTCTCCTGGTCTCTTTTTCCCTTTGGACAAATTTTATCCTGTTTTAATGTCTTTAACAGTAAAACATTATAATTTAGTAATACACAGTTTACTAATATTGTAATTTAGTAATACATTGGTACCTCCCACAAGACAATGAGTTTTACCTTCATAGACCTTTATATTCCAGTGTAGGACATAGACAAGAAACAGATAAAGTACTACACAAAAATAAAAAGCAGGAAAAGGACAGCTAGGGTGAGTGGATGGAAAAGAAAGATGAGTTATTCTGACTGGGTGTGACAGAGGGACAAGATGGGGAAGGAGGCATCAACCTTCCCAGACTAATTTACTGACTGGGGGGGTGCCCTCCTGAGCTCACAGAGCATCGAAGTGAATTATACAAGAGCTTCCAGTGGATCCCTGCTATCTAGTTGGCAGAGACTTTTTTAACGTTTCCATTTGAGATTGGTGCTGGCTAGGAAAATTCATTAGCACCTCTTAAGTTGGGGTAATCACCCGAGGACTTTCCAAAGTGGTACCCTGGGTGTGTGGTAGTGGGAAGGTTTGATTTGGCTTTTTCAAATGTTGCCTGTGGGGGGTACGGCAACTTAACTCTGGTATTCCTCCACAGCTCAGATTTCAATCCAGAGTAACAGATTCTCTAGGGTAAGACAAAGACCAGCTGAAAATAAGACAGAGCCACTTAACCCACCACACCAAGAAGGTCCCCAGTTTTGCAAGCAGTGGCAAAACTCTAGGGGAAAAGGTACAGAC
>CAUYON010049514.1:0-13212 GCA_963573935.1 Arctocebus calabarensis
AAAGACTGGGAGAGAAACGGAGAGAGCTTCTCTCTCCCCACTAGAATTTTCTCCCTCTAACAGATGCCTTAATGTTTTCTGTATTCTTTTCTTTCTTTTCTGTGAATAAATTCTGTCTTACAAAAAAAAAAAAAAAAAGAGGTGTCATTCATGAGTTATACTGGGACAAAAGACATAAGCTGGAACCATCTCCTTCAAAACTTCAGGAGTGGTCTTCAATAAGAAAGCCGCACATTCTAAAAGACAGCTGACCTGGTTCCTGTAATACGCCAATGGCATGAGAAAAAGGTAAGACAGATTGTTCTAGATCAAAGAGATTTAAGAAATATTTGGACCAAATGTAATGGGTGGACTTGGTTTAGTGTCTGGTTTTTAGTCATTAAGGAAGTCTGCTACAGTCGACTAGATTCTAGATGATACCATGGAAGCCTTACTTTGTAGACATGGTAAGAACATTAAGGTAGTGTAAGAAAATGTTCCTATTTTTTAGTGGTACACAATGAAATGTATAGGTGTTAAATGGCAGGTTACATGTGATTTTCTTAAAAATATTTTTTAGAAGGATAGATTAAGCTACAAAAGTAAAACCTTTTTTTTTCTTTCTTTTTTTTTTTGAAACAGAGTCGCACTCTGTCACCCAGGCTAGAGTGCTGTGGCATTATTATTCAGCAATGATACTGCAAACTCAAACTCCTGGGCTCTTCCCTCAGCCTCCCTAATAGCTGGGACTACGGGTGCCTGCCACAGCTCCCGACTAGTGTTTCTATTTTTAATGGGGATGGGATCGCACTCTTGCTTAGACGTTGTCAGCCTCCTCAGAGTGCTAGGATGACAGGCACAAGTCACTTTGCCCGGCCTTAAAGCAAAATCTTGATAATTACTGCTCCTGGATGATAATTTCATGGAGATTGTCTATCCTCTTCTGCACTTTTTAGTATATTTGAAAATGTTCAGAACACAAATCAAATACTAATCAAAAAGGAAGAAACCATTTCCTAAAAATCAGCCTATTGTATGGTTGTTGGTCAATCGCCTACTTCATCTAAAATGTATAGAGTAACGCTAGTGTCTAATAGACATTGTACGCGTTACACAGGTCTAAGCAGCGCACGTGTTGCTGTTAATTTAATCTCAGTGATGAAATTAATGACAGTGTTAAATTAAATAGCAGTGTCTGTTATCATCAACCACATTTTATATATGAGAAAATTGAGGCACAATTAATTAACTCTGGAAGATGATATACCAAGTAAGCTCAGATGCTGCGGTGTGAGCTAGGCAGTATATGTCTAGCCTCCATATTTTATCCATTCTACCATTCTATACAGAAGACTCATTTCCCTGAGCAGAGTGATAGTAATTCTCATGTAATACAGAATAATCAGTTGACATGAAGAAAGAGATGAGAAAGAGCTTTCAGTTAGGGGTGGCTTTAGACAGAGTGTTCGAGCAGATCCACATTTCTTTCTCCCCTTCTCCATGTTCCTAACTGCATTTGGGTCTCTCTTCACTACCTCAGAGGTCTAGTGACTTTAATAAGACCTTTCCAACCCTTCTGATCAGAATCAGCTGAGGGTGCTTAATAAAACTAGAGATCCATTCAGGAGAAACTAGCCCAATCAGAGCTTGAAAATAAGGAACTTTGAGAATTATTGTCTATTGGCAGTGAGTCTCTACAGGTCAGAAAGGAAAACTCAATGGACACTGCTTCCCAAGACATCAAATAACTGAACTCCGATGGCTAAAGATTATCTATCAAGGAAGTTACGATCTTCCCATTCAATTATTGTCCATTCAGTGTCTTGCCTCAGACTGGATTTAGTGTTGATTAAAAGTATCAGGTGGCAAATAAAATAAAACAAAACAAAACAAAACAGAGATCCATATGCCCATTTCACAAGATTCTAGGTGGTGTGTGTCTGGGTTGGGGCCTGGGGAATTGCATTTTTTTTTTTTTTTGCAGTTTTTGGTGGGGACTGGGTTTGAACCCGCCACCTCTGGTATATGGGGCCGGGCGCCCTACTCCTTTGAGCTATAGGCACCGCCTGGGGAATTGCATTTTTGATAAGCCCTCAGGTGATTTTGATGCTCAGCCTTCTCCCTGCCCACTCTTTCAGACTTGGGGCTGGTGTTTCACTACCCGGGATTCTGAGCCATACCTTACCCAACACTCCACCCGGCATGAATGACCTTTCTCCATCCAAATCTCCAAGTCAGAGTTCAATCCCCCATTCCTTACTTTATCATGAAATGGAAAGCAATCCAACTTAGTCCAACAAATGATTTCATGCTAAAATGAGGATAACTGATAGCAGCTACTTCAAAATTTGCAGAATTATTGCATTTTAAAGAGAAGATAGTTTGCAACCAATCTAAAGATCTATTGATGGATAGTTGCATTCGTTTCTTTATTTGACAAACACGTATTGAGCATCTCAAGTGCCAGGTGCTCAGAATGAATGCAAAGGAGAATTAGGCACGGCCTCTGCCTTCATGAAGCTTAGAGCTGGGAAAGGAGGACCAGAAGATTCAAACACAGTGGGAAAGTGTTCCTGTGGCATTTAGGACAAGGTGCTATGGGGCTCCCAGAACAGGATTCCCTAACCAGTGTGGTGGGGAAAGTGAGGGAAGTTTGCACTGAGGAAGGCATCTCAGCAGAGCCCGGAAGTTGTCTGCAAAAATTCCAGAGGCTCCAAAGGGCAGAATCTAGGTAAGAAACCAAAAATACGGCTCGGCGCCTGTAGCTCAAGCAGCTAAGGCACCAACCACATACACCTGAGTTGGCGGGTTTGAATCCAGGCCAGGCCCGCCAAACAACAATGGTAGCTGCAACCAAAAAAAACAAAAATAAAAAAATAGCCGGGCGTTGTGGCAGGCGCCTGTAGTCCTAGCAACTTGGGAGGAGGAGGCAGGAGGATCCTTGAGCCCAGGAGTTGGAGGTTGCTGTGAGCTGTGACACCACAGCACTCTACCCAGGGTGACAGCTTGAGACCCTCTCTCAAAAAAAAGAAAAAAGAAAGGAACCAAGAATACTCAAGAAATGCCAGAACAGAGGATATTCCATGTGAGTTGGGTGGGGGAATGGTAACAAATGAGGCTGAATTTGTGAGTGGGGGCTTTTGTGGGAACTGAGTCCTGGGTCGATCCTTGTGGGCAAATGAGAAGTTCATCCCACTGAGTACTTTCCCCCTTTCCCTCAAGTGGTGTCACCCATGGGAACCTATAAAATCTCCACAGAAAGGACAGAGTAGCTTAAGGAAAATTCCCATTTTTTTTCTTCCTTCAGAAATCAGAACACGGCAAAGTAGAGTCTCCAGGGGGCGCTGACAGGCTCTGCTCGTCTGCGGCAAGTGGCTGGAAGGAGCCCAGAGATGCCTGGATTCTAGACCGGTCCCAAGCACAGCTGCTCACTGAGTCTGAGGTAAGGCTGCTAGGAATTCTAAAAACCCCAGTAAGGGGAGAGGGGAGTCACAGTCTTTGTCTCCCCGAAACCCTTATCCGATCTGGGAAATGGAACTTTTTCTGGGTTGGCCGATTGACATGCTATGGCCCAATTCTGCATAGTTATTTCCTTCCTTTGGCCTTCACCCAACATCCCCAGAGTCAGTCTCCAGGGTCAGCCCAGGGCACTAGTCCCATGTCTGCTGGGTCTGAAGTGGAAACGGATAAAACTTGCGCACTGGATCCACAGAGGCTGAAAGCACCAGCATCTCCTCGGGGTCCAGGCGGTGGGCCCCAGAGCCCTCCGTCCTTCTTTTCAACACTTGCGAAAGTAATGGAGAGTCATTAGAGAAATTGGAAGCTATGCCTAAGTATAAAGAAGAAAAATGTCACAATTTCCCAGGGTTTGATATTGTGTAAGAAATTTTAGCATGCGTGTTTCTAGATACACAGGAACACACGTGTAATTATACTTTTTATACTCTCATGGGGTTATATTGATTATGCTATTCAGAAATTTGCTTTTTTCTCTTAATATCATATTATAGTGTCAATAAATTTGTTTTTACAATGTAATCTAGTTCGTTGTAAAGATGCACTTTTATTTATTAATCTGTTCCCGCTTTTGAACATTTTGTTTGTTGCCAATAATTTGTTCTTCATCTTAGTACAGAAGCCTTATACATTTATTCGATTTTTCCACAGAAGAAATTGTTGTGGGAGGTGCCTGTGGCTCAGTGGGTAGGGCGCTGGCCCCATATACTGAGGGTGGCAGGTTTGAACCCGGCCCCAGCCAAACTGCAACAAAAAATAGCCAAAGTGTTGTGGTGGGCACCTGTAGTCCCAGCTACTCAGGAGGCTGAGGCAAGAGAATCGCCTAAGCCCAAGAGCTGCAGGTTGCTGTGAGCTGTGTTGCCACAGCACTCTACCAAGAGCGATAAAGTGAGACTCTGTCTCTTAAAAAAAAGAAAAGAAAGAAATTGTTGAAAGTGAAACTTCTGAGTCAAATGTTTTCAAATATTAAAGGCTTTTGTCATACATGTCTGGTCAAATGGAAAACAGATAAACTAGTTGAGCCTTGTGGCACACACCTATAGTCTCAGCTACTCAGGAGGCTGAGCCAGGAGGATCACTTGAGCCCAGGAGTATGAGGTTGCTGTGATCAAGGCTGAGACTCTGGCACTCTAGCCCTAGCAACAGTGTGAGACTGTCTTGAACAACAAAAATAAAGTATAACGGGAAGCAGCAATATGTGGTTATATATACAAAACCCAAGAATATAAATGAAAAAAAGGAAAACAAACTAGTTTCCCCATCTTCCAACCCCAGTTTCTAGTGAGTAGCCACTGTTAAAAGTTTTGTGTGTATTTATCTGGATGTTTTCTTTGGCTACAACAACATGCAAGATTGTGAGCGTATTCTCTGTGAACGCAGAAGAGATCAGAGTACATAGGCTATCATAGGACTCCGCCATTTGCATTTTCATTCTAACAACACATCATAGCCATCATTCCATGGCCTTTTATGCAGATGTATGTCATTGCCTTTTGCAGGAGCACAGCATTCCCTTGTATGCACCGCACTGGCTCGTGTGTCTCTCTCATCTTCCCAACCAGGCCGTTCATTTTATAAACCTGTAACACAACCCAATGGCACTCAACAAAGGTCTGAGCTCATAGCAAGTGGATGCTGAATGGAAAAAGTTGTTGTCTGTAGAGAATATATTTTCTATGAAAGTCCAAGTGTATTAAATGGAACTGAGAAAAGCTGCCTGAGCAAGTTACACATCTCTGGGTTTCAGTCAATGTTATTAGCAACGGCCTACAGTTGAGTAGAGGAGTCTGGGGTGTCTTATTGATGTTTATTTTTGTGGGAATCATAAGCAACTTTAAAGTTTACCAGTTAGTGGTATCATCAGAAGCATCGGAAAATCACTAAAAAAGGCACTCAGGGGCCTCATTTCTGACACTGACTATGCCAGGAATGAGCCTGAACATCGATTGCACTGGGGGTTTGGATGGGTGGGTCATGAGGGCCCTTGCTAGATTTGACTAGAATTTGGAAGTCGCAGCAAATCCACTTTTGTGAGCCATACGGTAACAATGAACATGACAGCTCATGTTCCCTAAAGAATAATTTTAACTCTTGGTTTATACACTTGACATTTTTCAGATTGAAAAATACAGAAAGGAGAGCATATGATACGGTCTCCAAGAGCGAGGAGTGAGCCAAGTGTGCCGTATGGTCTCCCAGAAACAGTGCAGCAGAGAACGGGGCTGTGCTATTCCCTCTCTCCTACTCCAAGCACTTTGCTAACAGATCTGCAGCCAAGATCTGGAATGCGCTGCCTCCGGGACCCAGGAAGATGCTAGTTGGGTCATGTGTAAATTCATTTCACTTCTTTTAAAAAAAATCGAATGCCAACTTGTACGTACACTCTGATCATAAATATACAAAACATACATAAAGAAAGGCAACAAAATAGTATAGCACACCCTCAGTAGTGGAATTATGCGTCATTTCTATTTTCTCCTCTATACTTTTCCATATTTTCCACAACTTTTCTAGATGAATAGGCATTCCTTTTATATATATATATATAAACCCCTCCAAATATTAATACAAATAAGCAAATGATTACACTAAATGCTACTGGAGATCACTTGGAGTAGTTAACGTCATCTTCTTTCTTTTCCTTCTCCCTATTTTTTGAGTTTGTCTTGTATTAATTTTATTTTATTTTTTGCTTAACAGGCCCAGGTTGGGTTCAAAACCACTGAGTTATGGGAATCTAGCCGCATGTATTAATTTTATTTATTTATTTATTTATTTATTTATTTATTGAGACAGAGACAGAGTCTTACTATGTCCCCCTGGGTAGAGTGCTGTGGCGTCACAGCTCACAGCAACCTCCAAGTCTTGGGCTCAAGCAATTCTCTTGCCTCAGCTTCCCAAGTAGCTGGGACTACAGGTGCCTGCTACAATGCCCAGCTATTTTTTTGTTGTAGTTGTCATTGTTGTCTGGTGAGCTCGGGCTGGGTTCGAATCCACCAGCTCTGGTGTATGTGGCCGGTGCCTCAACCGCTGAGCATGGGCGCCCAGCCAACATTTTTTAATTTTAGAAGAAAAAACAAGTAGAGCAGATGCTTACTTTAAATTCATTCTTTCCTTTTCTTTTTCTAATGGAATCCTGATTTTGATGGGAATGTTGATGTGCCCAACAAAAATCTGCACCTTCCAGTCTCCCTTGCAGATAGGGGCAAACCAATTACGTTTTAGCCAATGAAATATAAGCAGAAGTTGCTAGGTGGGCCTTTTAGCGAACCCAACAGGTGGGTGTGTGTCAGTTTGCTTTTCCCCTCCTATCCCGGGCTTGTTCAGGGCTCAGATATAAGGTTTGGAGTGGCACTGGCTGGCCTATCCTGAGAAGGCCACCTCCAGGACGAAGTAGGACTCGCAGAGCAGAAATCAAGGTGTCCACAATAGTGGGGACATGTGGGAACCACTGTAGCCGGTCAATCCCTTTCCTCCCAACATCAGGCAGCAAGTAAGAAAACAAACGCCCAGTCATGTTTCACCGTTGTGTTTTTTGGGTCTCTGTTAGTCACAGCTGAGCACAATTTCTAACTAATACATTTGCTTCTTACATTTTTTTGTAGAAAAGAAGAACAGTACCCAAACATTAATTCCTAACCACTGCGACCATCTTAAAAATGATTTTAGGGGCAATGGAATTGAAATTCACTTAAGATGGAAACAACGTTAATAATTAAGGGTTGCTTCTGAAGCTCCAATAAACTGAATATGTTCTATACTGCCAACGTTTCATGCGTGGCGGTAGGTTTATTAGTTTTACTTTTTAGGACAATAAGTTTGTAAATATATCCCAGCAACTAGGGAATTAATATGATCACAAGGTGCCTGAACTGTTGGTCACAGTTTATGTTCCTTCTGAAGACTGCAGAGCAGATTTTGACTTGAAGAAACCAATCTGGGGAGAGTTACTTGAAATGTCAAATGGAAAATGTGTTAGCAAATGGGGCACCTGCATGCACTCCGGGAAAGGAAAGGACTCAATTGTCTGTTGGGGTCCCTGCTGCTGTAGCCACAGGCAGTTTTCAGGACCCATCCTCCTGTCACTAGTTGCTTTATGCAAGGAGGCCAAGGCGGAAGAGAGAAGAAAAGTTAGGAACAAGAAAAGAGGCAGGTTCAAACATGCCAGGGCCGGAAGGTCCTTGGAAGGCTGTTAACTAATTTTGTTACTGTCTTTCCCCAGATAGGCAGGTGTGGCCTGCGGCCTCCCAAGAAGTTAATGACTTGGTTAGAATCAGAACCCAGAGTCGTGGCCCCAGGCTGCTGCCCCAAGGCCATCAGAAGAATGCGGACTAGAACAGCACAGCAGGCACAGGGTCAGCTGGCAGAGGTGTTGGCAGAGGTGTTGGCCGTGCCAACTCAAGGAGGAAATTGCAGCCACTTTCCTGGAGGTTCCGTGGAGGAAAAGGCAAAGACCAAGTTTGAGGAATTTGGATGGGGCTGGCGCCAGAATGGGTAGAGAGGCAGAAGAAGGAATCTATTGATTCAGTTTCTCCACGTTCACCTTCCCTCTGCCTGTGGGGGTCAAGTGTGAGCCCTGGGCTGCTTCTCAGTTGCCCAGTTCAGTATAAGGCTATCTGCTGCATTTTCCCAGGCTCTGTGCCTGGTGACTTAGAAGCAGCCCAGCTTCCTCCCTGCTGTGTCTGAGAGCAGTCTGTTCCCAAAACTGTTATTGTTCTACAATGGCTGTAAGAGGCCTCCTTCCCATTTCCATCGAGAAACAGAAGTTATCACCAAAGGATGGAGAATTCCTGATGTGTTTGGTCCTTTATTGTGTACCGTGCGGGGAGGTGAACTAGACACTTACTCTTTAGTCTGAGAAACGTAAGGTCTCAGACTAAGGAGTAAGTGAAAGAAAAGGAAACAAAATGCAAAGGAAGTGGGTAGGGTTTAAAAATTAACAGAAAACCTTTTGCCTATGAAAGTTCATCAAGGAATTTTACAAAACATCCTTAGCAATACAAAGACCTAGTCTGAATTTGAAAATTACTGGTTTTTAGTTTTTCAGAATTGTTTTCCCAATCAAGTTTTTGGGGTTCCTGACCCCATTCATTTAGAGAAAATCAGGGGTTAGGTGGGGGGGACGGTTGGATGTGGACTATTTCTGTTACACGTGGAAAAAATCCGAGGGGATATGGGGGAACATGATAGAGACAGTCACCCAAAGGAGAGTTACAAGAAGAATCCCATAATTTACAAGAATATACCTATATATGTATTTTATAATTATATACAAGTGTATACTTATTTAAGTACACATACACACACAGGGGTGAGTAAGAAGATTTTTCTTCACTAACAGAAATGCATGTTCAAAGATGTTTGGAGGCCACTGGCTTAGAGAATGGGCTTTAGTGTTCCTATTGCCTAAAATATATAAAATTGGGACAATGATATCACCTCTCAGCATTTTAGCAAAGACTCAGGCCATGTCTACAAAGTGTTTAGTATAATTTTTCCTGCTACTTGGTCAGCTTCATGAGGACAGAAGTCATGTCATGTTATGGGCGCTGACGTATTCCCCCAGGCCTTCACAAATATTTGTCAAATACATGAGTGGTCTGTAGGTGATGCCATTCTTTCCACATGTCAACTGTGCCTCCACTTGTAACTGTCCTCGCAAACATCAACACTGGAGGGCACAGAACCGAGAATGACATGGTGACGGAGTCACCTTCAGTTTACCTTCTGTGTAAAAGTAGGTAAATCATTTACAAACGTGGGTAATTTATTATTAGAAACAAATTCTTTGCAAATGCACCTCCCAGCTGATGATGATTCACCAGTGTGGTATGACCACATGGGTTTTGAACCGCCGTGACAGCCATAAGTTATTCCACCTTGTGATCTAATCTGATTGGACTCTTTCATGAGACTTGTTTATACAAGTCGCCGTATAAACAGTGCTTCTTTATAAAGCCAATAATGAGTAAATGAGAGAATATGAAACAGTGCAAAGGCAGTAGAGATTTAGCTTAAATATAGGGACAGTTTTGGATGGTGAGACTTGTCAAATTTAATGTTGCAGCCGTGTAAGAATTCACTTGTTTCCTTCTTTGGATCTTCTGGTTTTCCTCCTGAACATGTATGTGAAGGCTGCTAAATATTTTTTTTTTTCCAAATGTCTATCATAATATTAGTTTTTCTTCCTTCCCCGATGGCAAACAGCTTTTCACTGATAAGTTTTTATGATAAAAACATCTTTATCAATTCTGACAAATATTCCAGACTCCAAATTCCACTGCCACGTTTCCAGAAAGCCACTCTTGGGTAATTGTAGAGCCCTCCCTTGGAGCAGCTCATTTTTCTCTGCCGTGCTTCCCTTCATCCTTCCAAACCAAGTTCCCTTCTTTCTAGGGTCTCCTGAGCTTCCTATTGTATGCCTGCCAACTTCAGATCGCAGTCGAGGCCACCAGGCTGGAGATGAGCCAAAGAGAGAATCAGCAGATCCCAGCATATGGCTGGTGTTTATTTAAATAATGGCTGAATACAGAGAAGCCTTGAGCAAAAATAATAAATATCCACAGGCAGATATTTACTTCCCACTATTTGGGGAGGATGAGAAATACATAAGATCTTTCCTAATCGTGGGGTCACAAAGCTCAGGGTTGGAACATTGGCTGTCCAAGAAAGCCAAAGTCGCCAGGGACTGTTACAACAGAGGCAGATAATAAACGCCCCCTCACTTTCTGTACCTCAACCACTAGTGCTCGCAGGGAAGATGAAGTAATGAGACTCTGCTTGTTAGTTTTGAGTAATACTGGACAGTGTCCACCCTCCAGTTTTTAGGAACTTTTGTGCGAATCAGGAGGATTGTGTTACTCTGTGCTCCCCAAAATTAGGAGGGAGGAAACCAATCACCAAAGTGTGAGCTCTCTGCCCCAGCTTGCTGAATCATTCTGTTTCTCTGCGCGGGTCCTGGGCAGCTATGGAGTTGCAGGGCAAACTCAAGACTCACAGGCAGGATCCCCGGCTTCTATTCATCTCATCCTATCAATCTAAAGGCATCGTATGTAGAATATTCTGAAACATCCCTATCTCTACAATAAGAATAATGGTTTCTTTTCCTTAAAAAATCTTCAGAAAGGGGCCAGGTGTGGTGGCTCACACCTGTAATCCCAACACAATCCCAGACTGTAATCTCATTGAATTGGGAGGATTGCCTGAGCTCAGGAGTACCAGACGAGCCTGAGCAAGGGTGAGACCCCCGTTTCTAAAAATAAACAAGTGTTGTGGCAGGTGCCTGTAGTCCCAGCTACTTGAGAAGCTGAGGTAAGAGGGTCATGCAAGCCCATGAGTTTGAGGGGCTATGAGTGCTGATGTCACAGCACTTTACCAAGGACAACAAAGTGAGACTCTGTCTCAAAAAAAAAAAAAAATCTTCAGAAAGATTAAATAAGGTGCCTGGCCATATTAGGAGAGTATGAGGAAAAATGATCATGAATAAAAAGTATCTAGCATATACAGTGTGTCCATAAAGTTCATGTGCAATTTAAAATAGTTTTACAGGGACAAACTTTATGGACAAATAAATCCCCATTCTCTCCCTCCCTTCCCTGATCTCAGAAGAATTTTATTTGTGTCTTTCCCAAGGCTATCACCCAAATTAGGACAAAATGCTATATTAGCTTTCATACAAATTATAAACGATGGCAGAATAACGAGTTAAAATAAGGTGGAATAAGGGAGTTCTGATTTCATAAGGAAATAAAAATAAGGAAGTATTTGAATGTCAAAGGAACCCTCTGGTTTTAGCGAGCAAGCCATTCCACTGGGTTTTAATAGCAAAGCTGAAAAATGTTTGAACCTCACAGCTGTACAATTACCATTAAGAAATAAAGCTTTACTTAAAAATA
This sequence comes from Arctocebus calabarensis, assembly GCA_963573935.1. NCBI lineage: Eukaryota > Metazoa > Chordata > Mammalia > Primates > Lorisidae > Arctocebus > Arctocebus calabarensis. The sequence goes on from CAUYON010049514.1 coordinate 11,391, forward strand.
AGAAATGCTTCATGAATCATACAAACAAGTAAAGAGATTATGCTGTGGAAAGAACACTTGGCAGGGCTCAGGGTTAGGAAACAGAAAAAAGAAGGATGTTAGTCCCAGCTCTGAGGCCAAATACTCTTGGGAAAGTCATGGTACCTTCTGGCCTGATTTCCTTGCCAGTAAGATTAAAGACACTTCTAGATTTTACAAGAGTCTAAGACCACCTACTGTATTGAAAAGATTGTTTTGCATCTTTTTGCTTGAAGAATATAAGTTGAACTAAAAATCGAGTGGCCAAAGACCTGGAAAAGCTCAGTACTATCTAGTCCAACATTCACCTTAGAGTACTTTTATTCTCCTCATTTCCTTCTTTCTTTCTCTCCCCTGATTTTATTTCTATTCCCCACATCTGTTGTTGATCTTGTTATTATTACTATTATTATCTGGTTTTTTGATTCTTCTCCTTTTTTCTCTTAGCATTTATTTTTCTCTGCACCATCTCTGTTAATTTTTCCTCTTTAATTGACCCCAATGTTAATTTGAAAGGTAACTGAAAATATTTGTATTTTAGAAATTTTTGAAGGAATGTTTTGGTCATATTCTTAAATTTTTTTTTTTTTTTTAATTTTGAGACAAACTCTCACTTTGTCACCCTGGTAGAGTGCTATGGCATCTTTTTTTTTTTTTAATTTTCTTGGGTTTTATTAGCATGTGTTAAATCATATTATTCAAACACTATCAGAAGAACATGTATTGTTCGGAATAAAGTGTTTAAGGAAAAAAAATGTAATTTTTTTTTTTTTTTTCAGTTTTGGCCGGGGCTGGGTTTGAACCTGCCACCTCCAGCATATGGGGCCGGTGCCCTACTCCTTTGAGTCATAGGTGCCACCTAAATGCAACTTATTAAACTGGACTTCCTTTTCTGGTTCATTTTGGGTTATAATCAGGGCACAAAAGGAGAAACAGAATGCAGTGATAGAGCGAGAAGCTAAGTTATGAACTTGAACTTGGCTGTAGACAGACATAAGACCAGGTCCCATTCTCACCTTGCTGTGTGAACACTGCACCTGCATAAAGCAGCGAACAGCTTTGTTTTAATAAAATATGTTTCCCTTGGGCTCTTGGGCTCAAGCGATCCTCTTCCTTCAGTGTCTCTAGTAGCTGGGACAATAGGCATGCCCCATAATGCCCGACAAGTTTTTTTATTTTTAGTAGAGATGGGGTCTCACTCTTGCTCAGGCTGGTCTCTAACTCCTGAGCTCAGGCAATCCACCCACCTCCGCCTCCCAGACTTCTAGGATTATAGGTGTGAACCACTGCACCCAGCCCATATAATATCTTAAATTTAATATTAGAAGCATTGAACATTTTATATTTCTTTCAAAAATCTAGATTAGCTATTGTTGTTATCATTACTTTCTTTTGGTCTGCTAACTCTTTTTTTCCACTGAGAAATTTTGTTTTCACTCATCTATATAGTCTATATTCTCATGACAGGGGAAGGAAATAAGAAGGTTAGTTCAGGTGAAGTTTTTTCTTTTTTTCTTTCTTTCTTTGTTGTTTTTTTTTTTAGAGACAGAGTCTCGCTTTGTCACCCTTGGTAGAGTGCTGTGGTATCACAGCTCACAGCAACTTCCAGCTCTTAGATTAAGGCGATTCTCTTGCCTCAGCCTTCTAAGTAGCTGGGACTACAAGTGTCCGCCACATTGTCTGGCTATTTTTTTGTTGCAGTTTGGCCAGGGCCAGGTTCGAACTTGCCACCCTTGATATATGGGGCCAGCACCCTACTCACTGAGCCATAGGCGCAACCCAGGTGAAGCATTTTTTTTTTTTT
>CAUYON010049520.1:0-10005 GCA_963573935.1 Arctocebus calabarensis
TTCTTTTCTTTTCTTTTTTTGAGACAGAGCCTCAAGCTGTCACCCTGGATAGAGTGCTGTGGCATTACAGCTCACAGCAACCTCCAATTCCTGGGCTCAAGTGAGTCTCCTGCCTCTGCCTCCCAAGTAGCTGGGACTACAGGCATCTACCACAATGCCCAGCCATTTTTTGGTTGCAGCCGTCATTGTTGTTTGGCGGGCCCGGGCTGGATTCAAACCCACCAGCTCAGGTGTATGTGGCTGGCGCCTTAGCCCGTTGAGCCACAGATGCCGAGCCGAGAACTCATTAACTTTCATTAACTCCCCTGTGTGTGCTCATTTGGATCATGGGGACTCTGCCTCAGTTTCCTTTTGTTCCAGCCCACTCAGGGAGGGGGCCTTCCCCTGAACTTTGCTTGGCTTAGAGTTTGGGGTCTAGGGTCCCTGCTCTCCTGCCAGCCCGTTCCACTCCCCAGATATGAAGCGTGTGGCAGCAGCTGGGCCGGGCATGTGACCCTCCCTCTGTACACACAGCCCAAGTCCCTGGGCAGACACAGTTCCAGGGTGAACGACAAGGATGGACCCTATTGTCGCCTACAGTGCTGATGTCAGTGCGAGTCGGTGGTTCTGGGGAGATGTTTGTTAGTCAGGAGACTCGAGGCTGCAGCATTTGAAGGGATCACACATCACAGAGCAACGTTGGATTCCTTTCCACTAGGATGGATTTTAATCTCCACCTGTTCATGCAAAAAGAACACTACATTTCTACGCCACCCCCCAGCCTGGGGCTGACGGTGGATGGGCTGACGGACGGCTTCATCTGGTCCCACCTTCCATCAATGAGGTCTTAAGTCTTTCAATGCCTGCACAAAGGGGTGAAATGAGACAGGGCTTTCCTGAGAGCAGGACGTGGAGAGGAGCCACGTTGTAGGGACCAGCCGGGAGGCCCTGTCCCTCCTCTCAGCGGGGCGTCTTCCCTGCTGTTCTCACAGGCCCAGTCCTCAGAGACCCCGCACTGGCTTCCGGGTTTTGCCTGGGTCAGTCCCTGTAATAGCCTCCCTCCTGGGACCTGGTGTGTCTGTGCAGCTGAGGGGGAGGCGTGGGAAACAGAGGCAGGGTGAGGAGGCCTCAGAGTCGCTGGGATGTGGCCACCTGGCCCAGGTCTCAGGCCCGCTGGGATGGGGCCACCTCCCCCAGGTCAAGTTCTGCAGGAAGGGGGAAGGGGCCCCGGGCAGGTGACCTTTCCTGCTATCTTTGTGTCTTCCGTGTACAGGGGGAAAGTGCTCTCCCACGGCTGTTACCTTGCACATGGGCCACCGGAGAGGTTCCTGAGGCCTCAGGCTCGGTAGGAATCTCACCCTCCGAGTTCTCCTCTAGGGACCCCTCTGTGGACTCTGCTTCTTACCTGTAAGACCAGCTTCACCCAAGCTCCACCAGGACTCAGCCCGGGATTGAGTTTGTGGGGCCTCCCTTCCTCTGGAGCAGATCTGGTGGAGCCCCAGCTCAGTCTTAGTACCCAAGTGAGACTCTGGGTCCCCACCTGCCTGCAGATGGGTCTCATTTCATAATCTAGAGGAAAAGCTGCTTGGGACCCCAGGTGCTGGGCTGGACAGTGCCCTTGAGAGACAGCTGCAGCCTGGAACCGGCCTCTGCGGCCACGTGGAGAGGCTTCCCTGCCCACACCTATTCATCCATTCATTCACCCCCAGGTGGCCGTTGAGCCTTGCCTGTCCCACTGTTACTGGTGGGTGAGGGAGATGGATGTGCACACAAAGCACAGCCCTTCCCACTCTCCTGGAAATTCAAGTCCAGAGAAGAGATGGACATTGATTAAAATATCATGAAAACAGATGGAAAACCACATCGGAGGCAGAGAGGGCCCTGGGCCTCAAGGGTGTGCCATGTGGGCCTGAACTTGGCCTTGCTGGGAGGGCAGGTCACACTAGGGCTGAAGTCTGAAGGCTGCTGGGGTGACAGGACGCAGGCCTTGGCAGGCATGGCAGGGAGGGCCTTTTAGGTGGGGCACTCATTGGAGGGTAGCAGTGGAGGTGGGGAGGGCAGTTAGGGAGCCAGGGTAGTTGTTACGGGGAGTGAGGCACCCAAGGGCACATGTACAATCTTTGCAGATCACTTTCCCTCCCTAAGTCCCCATGGGGTCTCGGCCTGGTCTCTGGCATAAATGCAGCCTGAGCTTGCTGTGGCTCCCGACCTCTGGTTGCCCCTGGCGTTTGCCCTGCTGGTTTTTTCTAAGGTGAGAGCACCAACTCACTGTTTTTCCATCTTTAATAAAAATTTGCTGTGGGCACTGGGCTGGGGACAGAGCCAAGTTCAAGGACAGTTTCAGCCCAGGGTGGTCCCTGCTCTTGTAGGATAAATGAGGGCTGCTTCCCTCCTTGGGTGGAGCTGGATCTGCCCAGTGGACATGGCTTGGGGGGGGGGGATCCAGGCCAAAGGGCACAGCTTGTGCAAAGGCCCTGAGGAAACTCCTGCAGAGGGAGAGGTTTGCCCTGGGGCCCTGGGATCAGGCTGACGGGCAAGTGACTGCTCCATTGGGCACCCTGGGTCCCCAGCTCACATTCTTCGGCCTTTTTACTTCACTATCTCTGGAAGAAGAATGCTAACAACAGCCAGATTCTCAACATGAACTTAAAACACAAGAAACAACAGATCCTGAGGTCACTGCCCCAGCGACACACAGAAGCAACATGAAAGAGGACAGTCCCCATTCCTGCCCTGTGGCCGGAAATACTCCTGGGATGGCCATGCTAACAAGCCTTGGAGTCTGCCCAGTGCCCTGGCCCCGGCCACCCTCCCCTCTCTCCCAGGACTGTGACCCATCCTCACAGTGCTCAGTGTGGGGAGGGGGCCTGTCCCCAGGGCCGTGGCCAGGCCTGACCCTGGGTATAGGGAAGCCACACCCTGCCCCGTCCTGAGGGCATCCCGAGGGCCGAGAAAGGCTGGAAGGCCTGGCTGGAAGGGCGGGGCACCCTGCAGACACATCCAACTTGGTGGATAAACTTCCCACGGAGATAATATCCTAGCAACCTCTCCAGCAGCTTGAGTGCAGGGTTGTTTACACTGACTTGTCCGGCTTGTCACAACCAGACTGTCTCAAAGCTGGGAAGATGGTTGCTCAGAACTTCCACAGTTGAGCCTGGGCAAGGGGGCCTAGGACACGCTGACCTAGGAAGAGGAGTCTGACCTGTCAACACACCTTGGGTGTCTGGAGGCTGCTGTCCCCGGAAATCAGAGTTTCTCCGCAGAGTCCCTAAAATTCTCTGAGGGTGTGTGGACAGACTCCTGGGCTCTGCCATCCCGCTCTGCTGTCCCTCACTGGGAGGGAGGGGCCTGAGGTCAGATCAGAAACAGGAGCGAAGGTGGCTAGAAATTCACGTGCTGCTTCTAAAGCCAGGTCTGGCAGGTGGCAGGTGCTGGATGTTCAATGAAGGAAAAATCAGTAAGTGTACTTTAAATAATGATGACAATCAAATAAGATAGGGTTGTTTTTGTTATTTTACTGTCATTAATATTTTGAAGAGATCTAGGGAAATGCCAGGAAAAAAAAAAGTAGCAGAAATTCTCAAACCATCAGTCAATTCAGAGTCTTGTCCACACTTCAAGTTCAAAAAAGGAGACAAGACAGAGGCAGGAGACCCTGGGAGCACTGTGGCATCATGAAATCTCTTGCCCCACTGCACAGGCAATTCTTATGTCTGATTCCATCCCTGATGCTTTCAATGTTTTGTTTTAGATTTTTTTTTTTTTTTGAGACAGAGTCTCACTGTGTTGCGCTCAGTAGAGTGCTGTAGCGTCACAGTCACAGCAACCTCAAACTCTTGGACACAAGCGATTCTCTTGCCTCAGCCTCCCAAGTAGCTGGGACTACAGGAACCTGTGACAATGCCCGGCTATTTTTTTTTGCTGTAGTTGTCATTGTTGTTTGGCGGCCCGGACCAGGTCCAAATCTGCCAGCCTTGATATATGTGGCCGACGCCTTAGCTGCTGAGCTACAGGCGCAGGGCTTAGATTTGTTTTTGAATTGGTAGCGCCTATGCTTAAAGTTCAAAAGATATGTAGAAGCTAGTTAATGGGAAAGGGGGATGGAAGAAGGTGGTCAGGCATCTCGGAGAAAGCTCAACCTGGCCGGTAGGTGGGGAAGTGCTCCTAGTAATGAGGAGAGGACAATCCAAGCTACGAGGGAATTCCATTTCGTACCAAAAAGGTGGCTAAGTGTTAATAAGTCCTCCCATATCAACATTTGACATTATCGCTGTGAAGCTCTTGGAAGCTTCCTCATGTGGGGCAAAGGGAAGAAGGGGGGTCATGAAAATTGGAATAACTCTGGAAGACAAATTGGTATCATCTGGCCATAAATGGCCACACAGCCCGTGACCCCAGACTCCCTGGAGCACGCTGTCACCCAGGGCTGATCTCTGTCTGTAAACACAAACCCTTGTGAGGGATGGAGCGGGGGTGGGGGGGCACAGGCACACGATCGGGGCCTGGTCCTGCAGCTGGCGCTCTACGCTGCAAGGCAGCAAGGTCCTTCATGAACTACTGATGCAGCAAAAACGTGAACAAATGCTGGGAACAGGAGTTTGGATGCAAAAAATAAATAAGTAAATAAATAAACAGCAGAAGAAAACATATGGTATATTTCCATTTCTAACAATTCAAGAGTTTGCAGTTAAACTCTACTGCCTGGGGAGCCGAATGCACATGAGGACATCTTGAAGGTGTCACTACCAGGTTGAATGTGTCATTGATCATTTGAGACCCTCAGAACTCTCTCTTTTTTCTGCCTGGCAACCTTTGAGAGGGTCCCTGAGGAACTGTTGAGCAGAGAATATCCACAGACCCAAGGTGGACACGTACAGAGAGCTAGAACGAAGCCACTGTAGTAGGCTGGGTGCGGGGGCTCACGCCTGTAATCCCAGCACTCTGGGAGGCCAACATGGGAGGATTACTTGAGCTCAGGAGTTCAACATTGGCCTGAAAAAATGTGAGATCCTGTCTCTACTAAAATAGAAAAATTAGCCCGGCATTATGGTGGGCTCCTATACTCACAGCTACTCCCTGAGCCTAGGAGTTTGAAATTGCTGTGAGCTAGGTTGATATCAGGACATTCTAGCCTGGGCAATGGAGTGGGATTGTGTCTCAAAAAAAAAAAAAAAAAAAGAAGAGAGAGAGAAGAGAAGGGAAGACCATTGTAGTTTTGCAGTTTGGGGCTGGGGCTGGGTTTGAACCCACCACCTCTGTCATATGGGGCCAGCATCCTACTCCTTTGAGCCACAGGCACCAGCCAACCATTGTAGTTTTGAAAAGATAAATAAAGCAATGGATATCCCAGTTACCCCAATTTGCTCATTGTATATTGTATGAGTGTATCAAAATCACAACTACCCTCCCAAATATACAACTATAATACAGCAATAAAAAGAATACACAAAAAGGCCAGGCACAATGGCTCATGCCTCTGAGCCTAGCACTCCGGGAGGCTGAGGAGGGTGGATTGCTTGAGCTCAGGAGTTCAAGACCAGCCTAAGCAAGAGTGAGGCCCCTTCTCTACTAAAAAAAATAGAAAAATTGAGGCAGAAGGATCTCTTGAGGCCAAGAGTTTGAGGTTGCTGTGAGCTATGACATCACAGCACTCTACCCAGGGCAACAGATTGAGACTCTGTCTCATAAGATAAATAAATAAATAAAAACATTAAAAATACAAAAGAATTGTATTTTCAAGCCACTATTAAAAAAGTTTTATAATTGCAACTCTTACATTCAGATCTATGATCCACACATAACCCTTCATTTGTGATCTGAGAAGATTGCACTTCATGTAATTTCTTTTGACAATAAAGAGTTTGCCGTTAAAAGGTTTTCATTTTTTGTATAAAGTTCTCACTTTTTCCCTCAGGGATTTTTTTTTCATATCTAGGAAGGTCTTACATACTCTGAAAGTAATAATAACTTTCCTATTCCTTTCTTTTGACGGCTTTATTGAGAGATAATTTAAGTTCCATAACATTCACCCATTCTAAGTCTATAGTGGCAGAGTTGTATGAATAACCACAGCCTAACCTTACAGTATTCCAGCACCCCAGAAGAATCCCAATAGTCCTTAGCAATCATTCCCCAGCTTTCAAGGGCCACTTCCCAGCTCTATAGATAAACAGCACCCTCCAATTTGTTATCTTTGGTAAATGGCTTCTTTCACCCCTTAAGGACTTTGAGTTCATTCATCTGCAACATGTCTCAATCCTCCAGCTCTTTCATGACAGAAGAATATTCCATTTCCTCAGCCAGGACGTGTGAGGTTTCTGCTTCTTGGATCATGAACGATGCTGTGAGGAGGACTCGTGCGGTCTCTGTGCCGCTTATGCGTTTCTCTCTCTTGGCTATTGGAATTGCTGGATCATGTAGTAACCCTGTGTTCAGCATTTCAGCCAGGCCATTTTACATCCCTGCCAGCAAAGTCTGAGGTTCGGATTTCTCCGTACCTTCACTGGCACTTGTTACCGTGTGTCTTTTCCATTTTAGCCACTCCAGTTAGTGGGTGTGCAGGGGTAACTCGTTGTCCTGATGCTAAATATCTTTTATGTGCTTGTTGGAAATTTGTGTATCTTCTGTGGAGAAATGTCTATTTAGTTATCATGCCCATTTCTCAACTGGATCATTTTTATTCTTATTGTTGAGGTGTAAGAGAGCTTCACATATTCTGGAAGCAGGTCCCTTATGAGACATGGGATTTAAAATTTCATTCCTCTATTCCGTAAGATGTGTCTTCACTTTCTTTTTTTTTTTTTTTTTTAATAATTTTATTGAATCATAATTATGTACATTGGTGCAATCACAGGGCACGATTCATATTCAGAAATATTTTGATCATACTGTTACAGATATCCTTCATGGCATTTCCTTGATCACTATATAAAGACATTAATACTCTACCTTTAATAAGTTTCGCCAGTACCCTGCTAAGATGCATTGTAGGTGTGTTCCTGTTTTCAATTTTATTGATTGCTGCTTTTGTCTTTATTTTTCCTTCATTCTGCTTACTTTGGGTTTATTTTTCTTTCCTTTTTCTAGTTTTGAGATAGGAGCTTACTTAGTTTATTGACTTTCCCTCTTTGCTAATGTAAGCATTTAGTGCTATAAAATTTCCCTCTCAGAACTGATTTAGCTGTGTCACACAAATTTTGATGTATTTTAATTTTCATTTAGTTAAAATGTGATTTTGAAAAATTGAGTTATAACTTAAAGCTGGGTATAGTGGCTCACAGCTATAATCCTAGCACTCTGGGAGGCCAAGGTGAGTAGATTACCTGAGCTTGGGAGTTCAAGACCAGTCTGAGCTAGAGTGACACCCTATCTCTAAAAATAGTGGGGTGTTATGGAAGGTGCCTGTGGTCCCAGCTACTCCAGAGGCTGAGGCAGGAGGATCACAAACTCTCAAGCCCAAGAGTTTGAGGTTTCTGTGATCTATGATACCATGGCACTTTACCAAGGGCAACAAAGTGAGACTTTGTCTTGGTGACAAAAAGGGATGTAACTTACATATCATAAAATTTACCACTTAAAGGGTGCAATTCAGTTTTTAGTATATTTATGAGCTTGTGCAACCATCATTGCTATCTAGTCCCAGAAAATGTTCATCACTTCAAAAAGGTGATGTATTTGTATTTCCTTTATATATGGATTTGCCTTTTTTGAATATTTCATGCAGATGAAATAATGTAATATGTTGTCTTTTGTGTCTGCTTTCTTTCACTGAACATAGTGTTCTCAAGGTTCATCCATGTTATAACAGTTATCGGTACTTCATTTTTTTTTTATGGCTGGATAATATTCATCATATGGATATACCACTTTTTTAAAATCTATTCATTAGTTGATAGACATTTGAGTTTCTACTTTTTTTACTATTAGAGTGATGCTGACATAAACATTCATGTACAAGTTATTGTGTGAATATATTTTTTCATTTTGGGGGGATGTATGCCTAGGAGGGGAGTTGCTGGGTCATACAGAAACTCTGTGTTTAACTTTTGAAGAATTGGCAAACTGTTTTCATAGCAACTGCATGCAGCATTTTATATTCCCAACAGCAATATATGAGGGTTCCAATTTCTTCATATCTTCCCCAACACTTGTCTGTCTTTCTGATTATAGCCATTTAGTGGATGCAAAGTGGTATGTCATTGAATTTTTTTTGAGACAGAGTCTCACTTGCTTGGGCTAGAGTCCTGTGGCATCAGCCTAGCTCACAGCATCCTCAAATTCCTGGGTTCAAGTGATCTTCTTGCCTCTTCCTTCCAAGTAGCTGGAACTACAGGTGCCCACCACAAAACCTGGCTAATTTTTCTAATTTTTTAATAGAGGAGGGGTCTCCTTCTTGCTCAGCCTGTTCTCAAACTCGAGCTCAAGCGATCCTTCCTTCTCTGCCTTCCAGAGTACTAGGATTACAAGCATGAGCTACTGCACTTGGCCTGAAGTTTTGATTTATGTTTCCCTGATGATGATGATGATGATGATGATTTTTTTTTTTTTTGAGACAGAGCCTCAAGCTGTCACCCTGGATATAGTGCTGTGGCATCACAGCTCACAGCAACCTCCAATTCCTGGGCTCAAGTGAGTCCTCCACCTCCCAAGTAGCTGGGACTACAGGCGCTCACCACAACACCTGGCCATTTTTTTGTTGCAGCCGTCATTGTTGTTTGGCGGGCCCTGGCTGGATTCGAACCCGCCAGCTCAGGTGTACGTGGCTGGGCCTTAGCTCATTGAGCCACAGTCGCTGAGCTATGATGATTTTTTTTTTGCGATAGAGTCTATGTCACCCTCAGTAGAGTGCTGTGGTGTCACAGCTCACAGCAACCTCAAACTCTTGGGCTTAAGCAATTCTTTTGCTTCAGCCCCCCAAGTAGCTGGGACTACAGGTGCCCAACACAACGCCTGGCTGTTTTTCAGTTGCAGTTGTCATTGTTGCTTAGCTGGCCTGGGCTGGGTTGGAATCTGCCAGCCTCAGTGTATGTGGCTGGTGCCATAACCACTGTGCTATGGGCGCCATGCCTCCCTGATGATTATTGATGTTGAAAACATCTTTCTCCACACTTACTGAACATTTTTATGTATTTTTTTGAGAATTGTCTGTTCAGATCTTTTGCTCATTCTTTAAGTTGGCCTTTTATTGTTGTGTCGTAACGATTCTTTATATATTTTGGATGCTAGACCTTTGCCAGATACATGATTTGCAGATACTTTCTCTCTCTTGGAGTTGTCTTTTTACTTTCTTGATAGTATCCTATGAAGAACAAAGTTATGACTTTTGATGTCCAATTAACTTTTTTCTTTGCAGTCCAATTAACTTCTTTCTTTGCTTATGCTTTTGGTGTGTAAGAGACTTGCTTAAATTCAAGGTCATAAAGATTTATGCCTGTATTTTCTTCTAACCATTTTCCAGTTTCTTACATTTTGATTTTTCATCCATTTTTTAGTTAATTTTTGCATATGGTGTGAGGTCAGGATCAAATTTTATCTTGAAAAGACTGTTATTTCCCCCATTAAATTGTCTTGACACCTTTGTCAAAAATCAACTGACAAAAAGATATATATATTTTTTATCTTTATCATTAAATCATAGCTGTGTACAATAGTGCAATCAAGGGGTCCAATGTGCTGGTTTCATATACAATCTTAACTATTTTCATCAAAATGATTAACATAGCCTTCCTGGCAATTTCTCCGTTATTATGTGAAGACATTTGCATTTAGCAAGGTTCGCCTGTACCCTTCTAAGATGCACCGTACGTGTGGCCCCAACCTCTCCCCTCCCTACCCTTGCCCCTTTCCCTATATTCTTGTGTTATAGTTGGGTTATACCATTCATATGACAGCTATAAATTAGCTTCATAGTAGGGCTGACTACATTGGATACTTTTTCTTCCATTCTTGAGATACTTTGCTAAGAAGAATATGTTCCAGCTCCATCCATGTAAACATGAAAGAGGTAAAGTCTCCATCTTTCTTTAA
>CAUYON010049521.1:0-13509 GCA_963573935.1 Arctocebus calabarensis
TTTTTTTTTTTTGAGACAGAGTCTCAAGCTGTCACCCTGGATAGAGTGCTGTGGCATCACAGCTCACAGCAACTTCCAATTCCTGGGCTCAAGCGAGTCTCCTGCCTCTGCCTCCCAAGTAGCTGGGACTACAGGCGCCCGCCACAACACCCGGCCATTTTTTGGTTGCAGCCGTCATTGTTGTTTGGTGGGCCCGGGCTGGATTCAAACCCACCAGGTCAGGTGTACGTGGCTGGCGCCTTAGCCCGTTGAGCCACAGGCGCCGAGCCATATAACTCTCTTTTAACTCCTTCCAGTCCTCTATGAAATTTATTATGTTATCATCCCCATTTTACATGTGAAGAAATTAAAGCTTTGGAACATAAGTAACTTGGCATAGGTTATCTAGAATTCAGGTCCCTCTCTCTAAATTTATTGTCCTTTCCACTACAGAGAGCTGCCTCATATTTATCTAGCAATTAGAATCCCTTACATTGTGCTACTCTAAAGTTATTTCCAAAATGATTTTACTTCATATTTATTGGAAGTACTAAATGCCCCTGGGTTATATATAAATAGAGGGTAATGGTGTCAATGAAACCTAAGAAAAATGGTAGAATATTTTCCTTTTAATTTTAGACTCAATTTTTTTTTAACACGATATGGCTCTAGCAAAGGTCACACAGAGTTCACTTTTCAAGGGAATGGTTATTTTAAAATACTTTGCTCAAGTCTCCTCTAACTCAATATACAATTAATTTTAGATTTTGTATTGATAATTTTCCTCTGCAAAGATAAATTAACTCTTTAAATCAAAGCTGTGGAAGTTGAATATTGACTTCAGTGAATAATCAGGGCTCTTTAATTCCTTCCAGCATCACCTAAAGAGTTATAAATCCTGAAATATCTGCTTCTCTTAGTGGGGAGCTCAGTTATTTTTAAATGTAAATTACAAATCTATAACTAGCTATTAAAGGCACATTTTAAAGTAACTTTATTATTATCAGTGTAGCTCAAGATACAGTCTCCTCCTTTAAAGGTTACTTTAAGGGTAATTTTAAGTGTTAACCTTTGTATTACTTAGGAAATCTAAAAATGAAAAAAAAAATCCACATCTCTGTTTCCTTTGAATTTAAAACCAGTTGAGACATTAGCTTAAGATCCAAATAGAGATCAAACTATTATTCTTAGTACCAGTAAAAGTGGAATAGGGCTTGGATTTAAGGCTAAATTGTGTTTAGTTCTGAGTACATTTTCCTCATGTCATTGCATATGAGTAACTCAGCAGCTCAAACCCATCTTTCCAAAGGGCAGGGCTCGTCCCAGTGGGTCTCAAGTAGGGAAAGACACAATGTCATATTACTTCCAGGAAGGCAGGTTCGGACAGAGGCTGAGGTAAGCATGCTCAGCGACCCCCTTTTGAATTCTTCTCGGATTATCTCATGGCGTTTGCATTTGAGACGGTCACAAAGAGATGAAGTAAATGCTGCCGCTGGGAGGGTGGAGAGTGAAACAGAAAAGCAGAAAACCATCTCCCAGTATATCTCAGGCCTCCTATTGTACAGTCTGAGTTAAGAACATGGAAAAGGATAGGGCAGTTTCCGTCACATGTTTCTATATTTACAGACTTTGAAAAGATGCTCAAATGATAAGGCAAAATTTTATGTTATATAATAATAACAGGCAAGTGGGGAAGACAGACTTTTAGGAACTGATAACAATAGAGTGTATTAAATACAATAAGTACAAGAGAACAAAGAAACACAGGATTCTATAATAAACAGCAGAGAGGCCCTCACTCAGTTTAGAAGGATGGAAATTGTAGGAAGCATTCCCAGAAGAAACACTATAATATAAAATTGTCAATGTAGAAAATCACCAGGTAATAGAGCTGCAGCTCTGGTGATAATTTCGGAGGGAAGGATGTCTATAGAATTTCAGGCCCAGGGAGGTTTTGTGAATTTCAAGCATCTAAGAGTACAGATTATTCAGAGAAAAACATACAGTTTGACACAGGGTTCAGTGTTGGAATATGGGAATGAAATTAGAGAGACAGATAGAAGCCACTAACAGGTAGTGGGGAGTTATCACAAGAAATAATGAAAAGTTTGGCAGGATCATACTTGAGATCTCTTCTTGTCTCCGAAGGACGGATCGTAGAACCATGACTCCAGAATCAGGAGAGGCCAAAAGATTGAGGGAAATCTAGATGAGAGTGAATGAAGGGAAAGAAAGTGGTATGTGTACTTGAGCAATATTGAGACAGTCCAATATGTGAGGTAAGTAGGGAGGCATTTAGGTAGATATGGCAATTTATTGAGGGAGGGAGGGTTATGACACAAAGAGAAAAGTGTCACGACGTGGTCACATGCATTATGCACCGAGATAAGATACTTCCTATTTAGCTCTGGCCTAACATTTGACATATTGAGGATAACAATTTTTTCCCTAAATGACTATTTTCTATAATCTCATAAGCATAATATTACTAACATTTTTTCTAGGGTACAAAGAACAAAGAGATTTGAAAGATAAAGGGTAAATAACATTTGCCGATTGCACAGTCTCTAGATCAGTTTTGACCAATGTGAATGAGGTTGAGTTGGACAGGAGAATATGAAATAATCTTCATGTTTTCTTTAATTCTCAAAATTCTAAGACCCCAAAGTGACATATAGGAATCTTTTAGCAGTTGGTAACAATTCTATTAGGTAGGAGAGGGAGTTTTGTTTCAGCAGCAGAATTTACATTGCGTAAGACCCACTATGTCTTCTGAATTTACTTTTGAGGGAAATTTTTGACTTTACCCTTTTAGGATCAGCATGCTTATGAGTTTGCATGTATTTTGTGTGTGTACGCATAAAATGTAACCATGACACACGTTTTAAATACGTATTTTTAAAATCGCTTTTTATTCTAAAGATGGGAACCTTTGAGTCATTTATATGCTTATGTTCAACCTCTTTTGAAGAGAACAAACAAGGAAAAACAAAACAAATACACAAACAACCAAACGTGTCCAAGTTCTTCCTTGTGCAGTTTGGGGCTTACCAGATTTGTTAGTGTCCCGGGTGTGCTTTCTCCACCCCCTCCCATCTTCCTTCTGATCCTTCCCCATCTATGTGATATACCTAGGTGAGGATTTAGGAACGCTTCCTGGAAGAGGCACTGTGATACCTGAACAGTGGCGATCAATGTGGGAGAACCCTGAGCTATGAAAGTTGTGAGTGGGGTAGTCCACACAGCATGAACCTGCGCCCAGACTGAGTTAAATAATTTTCCAAAGGTGTCATTCCACTCATATAGGGCCTATTTAATTTCTTCCGTGACAACATGTATTAATATAAGATTACAGATCCTACCTCTATTCTGAATGCTATTTTGAGCTGAGTAGTAGGTTTTTGGAGCTGTTACCAGTGAGCAGTTTATCTCAGGATTGAGAATTGGAAAAGACTTGTCCAATGTCAGTGGAAGAACACAGCCTGTCCATGGAGAAAATCGCAAGATAGAAAATTAGGAGAGTCCTTTTTCGGTTCTCCACAGTACTCATATCTCTGATTTTAGTCCATTTAAAATCAGAGATATAAGCTTCATCCCTGACCTTGGTTTCTTATACACTGAATATCTTTATATCTAAATTATAGCTCCATTAACTTTTCTCTTACTCCCAAACAGAATAATCTATAAAATACAGGAAGTTTTCTTTTTCTGTTTCTGATCAGGGTGCCAGAAAAACATAAAAACCAACAAAAACAGCAAACATATTTTATGAAATATGCTACATCTTTAAAGCTCATTTGTACATTGTTTTTCATTTGAAAAGACTTTTACTGAAGGACTTTAACTTCCAGGGTATAATATTTCTCAAAGGGAACAGGAGACTGAATGGTTGTGCCTAAGAATTCAACCAGGATTTTTAAAGGAGGTAGGAATACAACGTCAATAAATTACTATGAATCCAACTTGTTAAACTAAGGTCTAAGCACTCAATCAAGTAACATTTATTAGCATGGGAGATAACTATGGGAAGGAAGGGAAAGATAGAAAAAATATACTGGTACCAGGTCATTCCATGGAGTTCAGATAACATACGCAACATGGAGTAATGTAGACAAACACTGGGGTAAAATGTGAGCAGTTTTCTTGAAAGATAAGAGGTATGACTAATTTCTCTCCTATTGAAAAATAACATTTTTTTCTTAATTTTTTTTTTTATTTTTAAGGTGAGGGTGTTGGATAACCAAAATAGTTACTATAAACAGAGACTGAATGCAATGGATCATTGGGCTAACTCCCAGCATAATGCAGTGATTATAATTGCTTGGATATACAATGCTTTCATCCAGAATCATTGTTAGTATGGTGAGAATATCAGATATCGTGGAAAACCGATGGGGGTGTGGTTGTGGGATTTTACACATTATGCCAAATGGGATGTGTTTTCTCGATTTCTTTCTAGTTCCAGAAACTAGTTTGGTATGTGGCTCAAGGTAGATGCTTAATGCATGTCTAGTAAATTAATACATGTGGATGTTCACTTCTCCCTCCTGGCTAGTGAGTGCTGTGTGTGGGAGATGCTTATTGCAAACAACAAAACTAAATTCTGTCTGATACAGGCAGAAAAACAGCTTCTTATACTTCGTTTGAGCTACTCCAAGTATTGATTAAAAGGCTGAAAAGCAGTTCTGAGATAACAAGGTCAAGAATGAAGCCAAAAATGACAAAGCAGAACTGGCCTTATGGTAATATCTTATAAGGGCACCACTGAGGAGCATTATTCACTGGAATTTACTGAAAACATCTGATCGAAGAAACTGGATGCCACTTTTACCACTTATTCTTGTTACTCAGAGACTAAATAGAGACCATGGAAGAAGAGCAGATTTCTTAGCTCATATCTAAAATCGGGAGCAGACTGTTCTGATTGGAGGAGCCAAAGACATACTCCGTAGGCAAAAGAGAGGCTGAAAAAATCAATGCCTGGACTTTCAGCCTGAGAACTAGGCTATGCATTCTACCGGGAATCTCACAGTGGGAAATTTGCCAAACATAGAAACAAAGCTGAGGATATGAGCAGCCAAAAACAAAAACGAAAATAAAAAATAACAACAAAAAGAGCAAAACTGTCTACCTTAAGTGCCCTCTGGAGATAGATTTGAAAGGTTGATGCACGCAAGGTGTTATCACGCATCAAGCCCAGTTCCTGTTCATGTAGCTAACACGGAATAAATTGAGTATTTATTTTTTGCCAGCTCATTTGCACTCCTCCTCATAGCACAGTGATTACTGGTGATTATCCGCTGGCCATCAATCTGGTCGTCTCCTTGCCCCTGCTTCTACATGTCTTGCTGGAGGTCATACCTACGATTACTGGTAGAATTCGGACCAAACCCAAATTCTGTTGCTTAATCCACTAAGTTTTCTATTTTTTTAACAATAGTTATTTCCTTAGTTACGTAGAATGTTCCTTATACATCACACTAGTGTGGTGAGGCTTTAATGAGAAATTTGAAGCAACTTCAAGTGTCAAAGGAAAACAGGGAAAACAGTTCCTAAAAGGCCTCAAATTACATCAGGTAGTGTGGCTTCTAAAAAGATATGTACCACTGGGTCCTGAATTTTTTAAAGAAAATGAGCTGAGGAGAAATAAATACATCTCATATTCTCTTTATTTTTTTATTTTATTATTATTTTTTTTGAGACAGAGCCTCAAGCTGTCACCCTGGATAGAGTGCAGTGGCATCACAGCTCTTAGCAACCTCCAATTCCTGGGCTTAAGCAAGTCTCTTGCCTCCGCCTCCCAAGTAGCTGGGACTGCAGGCACCCGCCACAACACCCGGCCGTTTTTTGGTTGCAGCTGTCATTGTTATTTGGTGGGCCGGGCTGGATTCGAACCCGCCAGCTCAGGTTTTACGTGGCTGTTGAGCCACAGGCGCCAAGTCTCATAGTCTTTTTAATATAAAAAAAAAATCTGGAAATCAACAAGGAGGCCCAACAACTCAGTAGAAACTAAAGGAGCAAGTAAAATGAAAATAAAGATTATAATAGAGGAAATGAAAAATGCTTCACATATATGCAAGGATAAAAAGAGAAAAGTAAATAGAAATCATTTCTTTGGCAAATTCTTAAAGTTTAACAACTCTCAGAGAACGATCTATAGGAAGAGAGTCATTCATGTACAGCTGTTAAGAGTAAACGGAGGACAGCCATGGTGGCTCACATCTGTAAATCTAGCACTCTGGGCGGCGATGCGGGTGGATTGCCTGAGCTTATGGGTTCGAGACCAGTGAGCCAGAGCGAGACCTTGTCTGTAAAAATAGCCGGGTGCTGTGGCGGGTGCCTGTAGTCCCAGCTACTTAGGACGCTGAAGCAAGAGAATCGCTTGAGCTCAAGATTATGAGATTGCTGTGAGCTATGTTGCCATTGCACTCTACCTAGGGCGACAAAGTGAGACTATATCTCAAAAAAAGAAAAAAGGAAAAAAAGAGAGAGAAGGTGTATGGTGGATAAATTGACAATACACATTACAGTTATGCATCATATATTCTTTGAGCTGCTAATTTAACTTCTGGAAATTTATGCTAGCTTTGTATGGCATTATATATGTACTTGGTTCTGTACAAAATTACAAATGTACAAGACAGTTTATTTCAGCATTGTTTATATCAGACTGAACTATCTGAAATCAACATAGATGTAGATCAAAAATGGTTGAGTATTGACAGTTTCATATGATTCAGCTTGTAATAGCAAAAGATGGAAAAAATCCATTAATAGGATGTGGCACAATAAATTAGGTTGCATCAAGAAAAAATAATAACCTGAAAAGATTCAAGACACTCCATATATAAAGATGAAAAGATTGCCAATGTATGTTATATGAACAAAGAGAGAAAAATAAGACCTTTTAAGAATAGGTATCATGTTATTATTTTGTTTAAAAAGGGAAACTAAAATATTTTTTATTTTTTATTGCATAAGTATAAAAGTACCCTAATATTTTGTATTAAGCTTTTGGAAGGAGGTGAGTCAAGGGTTCTGCATACCGTCATAACACCTGCAAGTATGATTTACATGTAATTGTGAAATGTATGGCCCTTAATGGGAAGAAAGATAGGGTGACTAAGATCCAAAGTGGGAAGTGGGAGAGAATTTGTTCCTAGTGTATGTTTCAGTATGTTTTGCTATTTGAACCATCACATGTTAAATATCACCAATATTCCTATATAAAACAGGGACCTTCTTTATAATCTCTGTGGAGCAGGTGATTTTTCCTTGTCCGTGTTAAGACAGTAATATCATAGCATTATTATTAAAATATTCTGGTGCATTATAATATGTAACTATTTAAAAGAAAATATATTTCATAATTATTTTTTAACTTTTGAAGAAACATTTCAAGCAGCCTGATTTGGGACAGTGACAGAAATAAAGATTTGGAGTCAACTTGACACAAGACTGGGACAGATCTGTGTATTCACCACCATCAGCTACAGCTGCACATGAGAGCAGCTATTGTTTATTAAATCATGGCTATTGGTTAGATTCAGTGTGGCTCATGTTCCCAATTCCATTTAATTGCTACAAAATTCCTGTGATGTAGTTGTTCCTATTTCCATGGGATAGTCGCTGAACATTGATCAGAAATTAAATTAGGCAAATTTAGAACTTAAAAACAGTTCTTTCTGACTCCAAAGCACGGATGCTTACTATTTTTTTTTTTTTTATTGTTGGGGATTCATTGAGGGTACAAGAAACCATGTTACACTGGTTGCATTTGTTGGGTAAAGTCCCTCTTACAATCGTGTTTTGCCCCCAAAAGGTGTGGCACATCCCAAGACCCCAAGACCCCACTCCCCTCGCTCCTTCCCTCTCTCCGCTCTTCCTTTCCCCTTTCCTCATTTGACGCTTACTAATTTTCTCATTCATTTCAAACTTTAATGGGTACTGAAATAAGTTAGAAGAGCATATTTCTTGACTTTGCCTGAGAAATTCTGAAACGCTGGGTCTCTTTTCCAGTGGCTCTGTTGCTGTTAGCCTGTGGTTACAGTAAGTGATAGCGTATTACTCCCAACCTCCTCCTGGTCTTATTCACTGTCAAATAATTTTCAAGAGGCTCCTGCTGATAACCCTCCACATTTGCAGGCAAGATGGTGACCAAGGGGCCAAGGTTTCTTAATGCTTTACTTCTGGGCTGTGGGGCTGCAACATCAGCCTCTGAGATGATGCTGTCGTGAAAGAGAAGGGCTTTCCATTCATCATCAACCAAGAGAATGGGGCTTTGTTGTTAGAATGGAGGCAGAGAAGTTGGACATAATCTGGGAAATCTAATTTCTAAAAATCTATCTTTGGGATAAAAGTTCTGGTCTGCAATAGGACCTTGCAATGTGTAGTTTTGAGAAGCCTGATGGTAATTTTGATAATTAGGTTTTGAAACAACTGGGCCAAATGCTTTCAGTTTTCCTCATAGTCTGTTACATGATGAAATGCTTTCCAAAGTCTAAGTTAAAGAACCAAATAATGTTATCCCGCAGAATCTGTCTTAAGATAGTCATTTCTTCATATTCTCAAAAGTAATTTCTTGAATACTTACTGGTACAGTCACAGGGCAAAGTGCATGGACAGCTGCAAATAAGGGTCAAGCATATGGAAAATGAAACAGATCCACAAAAAAGTGTCCTGAAATGTAGAAAATCAGCTAAGAACCAACATGAAGTGGGTGGGGGCCGTAGGAAATCAGGAAACCGAGAGGAAACTGAACTTCCAGTGGGAAGATCAGGGAAACCTTCACAGAGAAAATGATATTTGACTTAAGTCTTGAAGGATGGATATAGTTTTAACAAGCTAATCAAGCATGAAAAGCCACAACAGGCTAATAGAACTCCAAGAGTTTATAGAGGGAATATATTCAGATTTGGCTAAAAAAGAATTATTTTGAATAGAAATCAAAAGCTAATGGGTTTTTATACATGAATGCCACATATAAAAATATAACTAAATAAAATAATTATTACCATAATCAACTTAATATTAGAAAACACTTATTGTAAGATTGGACCTACTAAAATTCAAGAAAGATAATAATAAAACAGTGTCCTACATACAAAGAGGTCATTGTCTGATGCAATACAATGTGCCAAGTGCTATGGGGCGGAGTTATTTGTCAGTTACCGGGGAAGTGTTTTCAAAGCTGTATCCACAATGCGTGTGTACTTTAAAAAAGCATGCTGTGCATGATAAATACATATGACTTTATCTGTCCCTAGAAAAAATAATAAAGACAAAAAAGAAGAAGACTGTGTTTTATATAGCACAGGGTGGTTGAGAATGGGCCTGGGAATTTTGCATGCGTAATAAAGGCAAAATATTTTTTTCTGGCCAATAAATATGGGAATTGGTTCAAACAAATTTAATCAGCTATTTTTTCCTCATGGGACTTTTCAGAGGCATCACTATTCTAAATGTATCATGTAGTATGTCTCCAACTTCTTTCAACATAGTCTCCTTTTATTCATTGTTATTGTTATTATTGTAAAGCACCTATTATAATAACACCTTCTTGAGAATGAATTTCTGTTGAACATAGTTTTGAAGACTATATACTGGAAAATGCAGGAATGAAGTCAATCGGTTTTTTCCTAAGAGATGGAGAGAGTTATTTCACCAAAGGTAATGAAGAAAAATCGAAGAGGGATAAATTAGGCTATAAATATCCATTGTAATGTTATTATATGACTTTAATTTATTCATACTTTCTATATTATTTAATAATGTCATATATTGTGTCTATGAAATAGAAATTAGTCAAGTCTATAGAATATCCTTTCTTTAGATTAAAGCTATGTCACAGAAGGAATAAAAAAATAAAATAAAATCTCTTAACTGATATTTATATGGTTCAAAGTGCAATTATTCATTTATCCAAAAGGTGGTATGTCAAGAAGTCCTACAGGCCCATTTGTGTTGAGCCTCTTCACTTTAAATAAGTGTCCTGTCCTCAAATATTTCTAGACTATCAAGTCCAGGGGACACTATATTAGCTGTATTTTTGAATGTTTGATTATATTATCCTTTTATTGTTTATTAACTGGTAGTACCTATACTATATTTCAAAGTTGTTTTATTTTTTTTTAAATCCATGCAGACAAAAGTATTCATGGAACTGTTCTTTAGACATTAATAGTGCCCTCCTGCCTCCTGGCTTTCTCAATAGTTTAAACATTGTTATTTATAATTGGATTTAATTTTCATACTACAAAATGGCTAACCAAGGTGTAAATATACATAAGCTAAGAGTTCTCTTTTTAACAAGTAGCTAAAGAGGTTGAAATGTCAATTTTGATTGATAGAATTACAATGGACTAATAACATATAGTCCAGCTAAAGGAATTTCTGGAATGGGTATTAATATTTATGTCTAAAATAAAGCAAACTTTCAAATAAAATCCTTTGTCCATTTTGAAAGCTAAGTGATACAAATAAAAATGAAATTGATTTCTTTTGAGTGTGAAGGAATACTAAGATTGTAATGATTATGAGAAGATTTTATGGAGGGCCAGAAAAAAGAGGGTATTGCTCAAGGTTATAAAATCTTAGGCTAACTAAAGAACTCCAAGTTGAATTCCTTATCAGTTGTTCTTTCTATTGCTTGTATTCTCTATCCTTTCTAATTCTTTGCTTTTAGACAGTTTAAAAAATTGTGTTCTATACATCCCTTTTAGGGCTACATTGTGCCAAAGACAAAGCTGTTATCATTTTCCATTTCTGCTTCTCTTGTTTACCAAAAAAAAAAAAAAAAAAAGTCAGTGTTTATTTAGCCCCTACGCTGGGTCCAATGGTATTTAAGGCTGGAATAGATGTGTAAGGTGTGTTCATGCCCACGGATTTCTCCAATGGTAGCACATACAAGGGTCAAATAGTTTGGCTCCATCTTGACTATTATAAGCAAGTAATTATTTTCAAATTATTATAGAGGAATTACAGTCTTATTTTCAGTTCTGGTCTCGATGCTTTCAAAATTGGCAACACAAACAATGTCTTAACACTTCAACTTTGGCTCATACATCCGACTGCATCCTTGGCAGCTCTACTTCGGTGTTCCATAGAAACACAAAATTGACCTGTCCAAAGTCAAAATGTTCAGCCACTTGTTCCTCCCCCAGTGTCCCTGACTTCAGGAAATGATACTTCATTCAACCAGTTGCTCAGATCCCATATTGGGGAGTCATTCTTGATTCTTTTCGTTCTTCCATACCCCACACCCAACCATCCATAAGTTCTGTTGATTCAACTATCAAAATTTATTCTGAACAGACTTACTATCTTTATTATTATGTTCCCAGTAGGCAAAAGCCATCATTGTCTACACTGAGGGAGCAGCGTCCTGACTGGTTCCTTCACTCCCTCTCTTACACTGCCCTAACCCATTCTCAATGTCAGATACAGTGAATCATATTAAAGTAAAATTGGAATATTGCATGCTCCTTCTCCAACACCTTTCCAGAACACTCACAATAGAATCCAGATTTCAAACTCGTTTCTTGACTTATAATATCCCCTGTGATCTCAGCCGCCTTGTGTCTCCTCCCATTTCCCATTTGCTCACTCAATTCTAACCCCATTAGTGATCTTGCTGGATTTTGAGTTTATCAAGAACATGGCTCCTTCAAGTCCTTTGTTTTTACTGTTTCCTCTCCTTAGAGTGTTCTTTGCCTAAATTGTTGTAAAATTTTCTCCTTCACTTCATTCTGTTCTTTGTTCAAATATCCTTAATTCGGAACTAATTTTCCAGACTACTTTACCTTAAATAATACGATCTACTTTCCTTAAATACTTATCCTACTTATATTGTCTTTTCTCCTTTCTTTTGGTATAGCTTAGACCTATAATACGTATTCCACTGGCTCCCCTATTTGAATAATAGTTCCACAATCACAATCGTCTACTGCTGTACTGCAAGTGCTTTGGATAGTGCGTGAGTCTTAGATGACATCTAGTAAGTATTTATGAATTAAACATTTGCAAATGTGAGCTAAACCACATACACAAATGTTGAAGTTTATTTCTATATACTATTGAGGACACTTGACTGGATTAAGGCGGTCACAGAAGATTTTCTTGGCAAAGAGCATCTCTGTGCCTAGATCCAAGGGGATAGTGCAGTTAGCTAAGCAAGGGAGAAAGGGCCATCTTCTGACCATTGCAGGGGTAATGGCTAAAACGAGAGTCTAAATCAGGAAGACCAGTGTGCGGCTGGTGCAAAGAGATCAGGGCATGCATCAAGAGCGCTACTCAGAGACAGAGAGCTAAGAGCAGAACTTTGCAAAGCTTTGTTGCCAATGGTAATCATTTGCTGGTTCCATCTTTTTTTATTTTTATTTTTATTTATTTATTCATTTTTTTTGTTTGTTTGCAGTTTGGCCAGGGCTGGGTCTGAACTCACCACCCTTGGTATATGGGACCAGCACCCCACTCACTGAGCCACAGGCACCACCCTGCTGTTTCCATCTTAACAACAATAGGAAGCCTTTTTTTTCAGCAGGGTATTGTCATGACCATATATGGTCATATATGTACATATAATTAAGAGGTGTATATGCTGTGGTGTGGAGTTCAGAACAGAAAAAAAAAAGACTGTAAACAAATTAATTCAGGAGTAAGTTCAATAGTTTCAGAGAGGGTGTATCAATAATTTACCAATGGGGAAATAGTAAGAGCTGTTTCCTCTGTCAGTCTGGGTAACAAAGGGATGCACTGTTAACAAAAGAAGAAAAAAGAATAATCTAATGAATTAAAAAAGCCAGTTCATTTTTATTATCACTAACTGCGAGTAATTCTAAGCAATGTTAATGACTAAAATAGTCTACTAATTTGCTGTGACTCTGGAGATGACAGATAACAACAATTTGGACCAGAGATTCGGCCATTGGCTCATTCATTCAAAAATATTTGAATCTACCTTCCAGGCCCTTTGTGGACATGGGAATGCATTGGTGAAAAATAAAAAAAGGGGAGCCCACATAATGCAAAGGGGATATAGATGATATTAAACACATGTTTGACATCTTATCTGGTGAAACATTTTCTCAAGATGTCCAAGAAGAAATGTAAATGGAGTAATTGTTTGTAAGAGCTAAGTGCTCCAAAGAATGAGAAGATATAATTTCGCATGGCCTCCGTTTGGTTGGTAGGTAGCTATGTCCATCATGCAGGCAAGAAATGGAGCTTAGGAAAGGAGTAAGGAGTGAAAAGAAGAATCGGTCTAAGTCCTATACGCAGATGAGGCTCTGACATTCAACATCCAAAGAGAGATGAGCTCGCAAAGGAGACAGAAGAATCAGGTAGTGACACACAGGAACCTATCAAAGTCTGACATGACTTATTAAATGTAGAGTATCAATGTCTTTATATAGTGATCAAGAAAATGCCATGAAGGCTATCTGTAACAGTACGATCAAAACATTTCTGAATGTATATGAATCGTGCCCTATGATTGCACCAATGTACAGAATTATGATGCAATAAAATTAT
>CAUYON010049523.1:0-31316 GCA_963573935.1 Arctocebus calabarensis
GCACTAATGTACACAGCTATGATTTAATAAATAAATAAATAAAATAAAAATAAAATCTATAATTTATTGAAAACGTTCTGTGAACAAATTTCTAGATTAGGTATAAGGGGAATTTTTTTTTTTTAAGACAAGACACGAGAATTACCCTAAGAAATTTACATTTTTAAGTTAAACTGGAAATTTACTCTAAAAGACTAAAACTAAGTCCAAGAAAACTTGGGACCAGATCAATGAAAGAAGTTAAGTCCAAATATAATTCCCACATACTTGAAAGGAAGGTATCATTATCAGAAATCCTTGAAACAACAAAACTGAGGAAACTAAGAACTCATTTAGCCAGTATTACTATAACCTTTTAAATCATAATTACATTAAGAATATATTTTATATCACAATTCAGTATATACACAGTTAAAACAAGTCTGACTTGCTCTTAATGTATGGAATGTGTTCTAATATATTCTATCCTGTGTATGTACCTAGTAATTCTGGTCTCAACACCTAACCTGCTGTATTGATTTCACAGCCCACTAATGGGTTGGGAATGACATCCCTGAAAAGCTGTTAGATCTAATCTAACCTTCTCCTTACATCATGTCTTTAGCTCGGCACTCTACAGGGTCCCAGAGGGGTGACAACTTAGTAACCTCTCTGTAAACTTAAAGAATCTTAACCCTGCAACTACAGGGACGAAAGAACACCGGCTCATTCTACTGACCACCCTGATTCCGAGGCCCGGCGCTGTGCCTGGAGCCCAGAAGATGGTCAGGAAATTGGTTCAGTGATGGGTGACAGCCACAGGTCCCACAGCCACTTAACTGAAGACTGATACCTCCTTTCAAAGATAAGTTAGAACAATCAGACAATTGTTGACTGTTAGGCAATAGCAGTGATTTTACAATTCCCCGGGAGAATAAATGGTAATTTTAAATGTTTGCTTTGGCTCTTTTCAAGTGATTCGTAAGGTGCTTTAGATAATTGCACATCGGTTTATGTACATACACCCTTATCTATCCACTGTCCTCTGGCTAAAACTGATTGCAAGCACTTGGGTGAAATAGATGTCTTATTTCTTTGTACCCACCAACCCTCCTAGAATAGACAACAAATATTTGGGGAAAAACAATTGAAATCCATGTATAGGACAGACTATCATCTACCTCCACCTGTAGTTATCAATGTAGGTACCTGTACAAGTAGGGACCTACCTATATAAATAATGGGACACATTCCTCTCCATTGTTCCAGATCAGCTCTGTGAAGTGTAATTGACATGCAATAAATGGCACATATTTCAAGTATACAACTTTTGCCACAAAGATGCACCTGCGAAATTGTCATCACCATCAAGATGATGAAAATACACGTGATCAAAAAATTTGTTTCCTGTTGCCTTTTGTAATTCCTCCCTCCTGCCTTTTTCCATATACCTCTCTCTCCCATCGCCAAGCAAGAATGAATGTTTTCTGTTCACTGTACGTTACTTTGTATTCTCTATAATTTTACATACGTGGAAAAAAACAGCATGCACTCTTCATTTGGTCTAGCTCTTTTCACTAAGCATAATTATTTTGAGCTTCATCCATATTGTAGAGCAATTCTTTTTTACTCTTAAGCAGTGCTGTTCTGTTGTAATTCCATGGTATGACGAGATCACATATTAATGCAGTGACGTTACTTGGAAACAGTTGACTCCTTGCAGGTGTTTCCGTTATCACGTATTTGATGTGTTCCTAGCAATACTCAGTTGCCGTAATTTGAATGTTTTCCCCCTCCAAATCTCATGTTGAAATTTGATCTTCAATGTTGGCAGTGGGGCCTTAATGGGAGGTGTTTGGATCATGAGCCCTCATGAATAGATGAAGGCCCTCCCTCGGAAGTTAGTGAGCTCTCCCCGTTCGTTCCCATGAGAGCTGGTTGTTAGAAAGAGTCCAGCACGCCCCGTGCTCTCGTGACCCTCCCTTGCCCGGTGCTCACTGCACGCGTTGGCCTTGTTTCCCCTTCTGCCGTGAGTGGAGCAGCCTGAGACCCTCCCCAGGAGCAGACACTGGCGCCCTGCTTCTTGGACAGTCTGCAGAACCACGAGCCAAATAAACATCCTCTCATGATAAATTGCCCAGCCACAGGCATTCCTTTTTAGCAGCACTAAACAGACTAGGACATCAATTTAGGCATAATTATTTTCCGCTACTGTGGCAAAACATCCTTGAGTATTCTGCCCGGTGCCCCGTGGATCGTGAGTTGCTTTGTGTGTAATGATGGAAACAGGACTATTTCTGGCCCTTTGCGTGTGCTCATCACTATTCCTCTAATCTTTTTGGATGGTTCTTTCTCCAAACTTTGGTAGTTTCCTCACACATATATGCTGATCATATCCTGCTAAGACCTTGGAACGAGATGCTCTGAAGAGCTCTCCTTTTTAGTAATTTTCCTCATCTTTAAAGATGTTTCTTGTATATATTTTGTCTTTTCTTAGTAGTTTCAGGCAGGAGTGTTAATCCGGTTCCTTTTATCCCTTTTTGATCTGAAGTGGAGACTCTCTTCATTTTTTCTTCTTCTTGTTCTCTACAATGTGATTGGTATAAGATGACTCCTTAGAAATTACTCCATAAGCTCTCAAAAGCTTGTTACTCTCTATTGGTCCAGATCACCTTAATAATATGATTGCAGGCTCGGCGCCTGTGGCTCAGCGGGCTAGGGCGCCAGTCATGCACACCTGAGCTGGCGGGTTCAAATCCAGCCCGGGCCTGCCAAACAACAATGATGGCTACAACCAAGATGGCCGGGTGTTGTGGTGGGCGCCTGTAGTCCCAGCTACTTGGGTGGCGGAGGCAGGAGACTCGCTCGACCCCAGGAATTAGAGGTTGCTGTGAGCTGTGATGACACAGCACTCTATCCAGGGTGACAGCTTGAGAATCTGTTTCAAAAAATAATAATAATATGATTGCATATTAATTTGTAAAAACCCACATTCCTTGGCTCTTTTGAAAGCTTGAGGAATTTTTTTTTTTTTTTTTGAGACAGTCTCACTATGTAGCCCTTGGTAGAGTGTCATGGCGTCACAGCTCACAGCAACCTCAAACTCTTGGGCTTAAACGATTTTCTTGCCTCAGCCTCCCAGTAGCTGGGACTACAGGTGCCTTCCACAACACTCGCCTATTTTTTGTTGCATTTGTCATTGTCGTTTAGCTGACCCAGACCAGATTTGAACCCACCAGCCTCGGTGTATGTGTTTGGTGCCATAACCACTGTGCTATGGGCAGCAAGCCAGATTGAGGAATTTTTAAAAAACACAACACTTGACCACTGACCTCCAGAAATACAGTCTAATGGAGCCATGACTATATTAATAAAAAAACTCTAGGCCAAGTATAGTGACTCTTGCTGTAACCTTAGCACTCTGGGAGGCTGGGCAGGAGGATCCCTTGAGCTCAGGAGTTTAAGACTAGCCTGAGCAAGAGCCAGATGCTATCTCTGATAAAAACAAAAAAACTAGCCAGGCATTGGGGGCAGGTGCCTGCCAAGCCATTCAGCTACTTGGGGTCTTGCTCTTATTCAAGCTGGTCCTGAACTCCTGAGCTCAAGGGATCCTCCTGCCCAGCCTCCCAAAGTGCTAGGATTACAGGCATATTTGCAAATAATTTCAGCCTCAAGTATGTTAGCTAAATTTTTCTGAAATAGTTTATTTGCAGGGTTGCCTTGGGTTACTTCTGGTGATGGTTACTCTCATCTGTACAATTTAATCTTCCTAATTTCACTTAAAGAGATACCTGTTCTCCAAGACTGACTGAACAGAATAGTGCGTATTACATTGCTTTTGTAATTATTTGCTATTTTTACTGACTGCCCTATAAGGCCCTTAAAGACTAGTACTATGTATTATTATTATCCATATATTATTCACTTTGGTATTACTGACATCTATTACTTTGAAGAAAATATAGTAGGGCCTTCTTGAAATAAGAAATGAGCAATAAGTAAGCTATTGGAAGGCCAGATGGACATGCTATCTGGAAAGGATTCATCTGAACAGAATCAGAGACCGAAGATGAATGACCAGAGAGTCCAGCTGAAATGATAACATCAGGCCTACAGTTCTCCCTAATGTTGGATATTTTCTTTAGGATAACTCCGAAGTTTGTACTCACAAGCCAAAGGAAGTGAACACATTCATGGAAAAAATCAGCATCTCAAAGGGATGCAGGAGGCCGTCCCAGCCAGTGGCAGAGTGGCTCATAATTATAAGGGCCCAAATTCAGTTGGTGAACTTGAATTGGATCAAAAGATTTGCTTGGGCTTGCCAGCAGATTCTGTTTAGCAATATTATTTTCCAGGGAAAACTCTTTTTCCAGTTTTAAATTAATCTTCAATCTTCCATGTTGCCACTTCCCCTGTCCTACCCCTCCCAAACTTTCCACAAGCACCTGAGGTTACTTCCATCCCTTACTGGTGAGGGCTACCATCTGAGGGGCCTTTCTAAGCAAACATTTGGAAGGGAGTTGAAGGACTAGATCACAATTTTGAATTCTTTAAAAATTACTATTCTTTTCCCCAAGTACATGACCTCTATTATAGAATGACGCCAGAAGATCAGACTTTGTGACAGAAGGAATGTAAAGAGAATTTCCAAGCTAGTCGTTAGCTCTGGCAGTCACAATTTAGGCAGCAGGATGATAGCTTTGCACCCAAGACTGCTGTCTTGAGAGATGGTTTTCCAAATTCTTTTGCCTTTCTCTTTAGCTGTCAGGGTTCAAGTCTGGAGAACGTGGCTCAGAGAGTGCTTCTGTGACCGGGAGAAGACGCTTTCCCCTTATGGGAGCCAGGAGCACCTTAGGCCAGAAGAAAGAAATGAAGCAGGCAAAGTCAAAGACAAGCCCTCTGCTTTCCAGCCCAGGGAATAAACAGTGGGAGACAGAAGGAACACTCAGCGGGCACGAGAACAAAGATGTGGATCTTGTCGGCTACCTCCTGGCAAACCACAGAGGGGGCTTTGTTCTCCTACCCAGTAAAGACCAGGAGGAGAAGGCTCATTCCCATGTCCACACCGAGCTGGCAGACACCCTGGTGGCCCCAGCACCGTCAAGTAGAGGCAGGACCTAAATTTGCTGAGTCACCTTTGGTTTCAGTGATGTATAGACAGGTTTAGGGAATACCCCAGAGTCAGCGAAAGAAGGAGTTAGCAACTTGGTGAGGATGAGGGATCTCAGTACCCTGAGCTGCTGAATGAACCAAGGCCAAGGGA
Source organism: Arctocebus calabarensis (assembly GCA_963573935.1). Classification (NCBI taxonomy): domain Eukaryota; kingdom Metazoa; phylum Chordata; class Mammalia; order Primates; family Lorisidae; genus Arctocebus; species Arctocebus calabarensis. The sequence continues at coordinate 5,243 of CAUYON010049523.1, forward strand.
GAATCTCATCAGAGAAGTCCGTGATGCCAGAGAGAGCCCAGGTCAGGAAGAGCCGACTGGAGGGTGCTGCAGGCCCTGACCCAGCTGAGATCACGATTTACACTTCAGCCGAGACTAGAGGCAGCAGAGGGCACAGACACGAAGGCTCTAGATCTTCCCTGTGGCCATGAGGTTGCAAAAACAACCACCAGCCCTCACACACTCCACCTCTGGACACTTCTTTGGAAATAAAACAGAAAGGGGAAGAATATTACCTCAGAGAATGAGCAATTTTTTTTCCAAGAGAGATCAATCTAAATATACTTTAACATTGCATTTAGCTTCCATAGTGCATTAAGCTTTCATTGGAGTTAACCTTTAATGTGAACACTGACATTTTCTCTTTGCTAACCAGTTGAGTGTGGGCTTGGGAGAAAGGCTATGTTCAATGTGGAAAGAACAAGGCATGTTTTCTCTGCACATCCAAGTTAGAATGTGAAGTTGATATTGTGCATCTGACACCTAGGAATAAAGGGAACGTAAAATGACTTGTCATAAATCTCAGCAATGTTTAGAAAAACCAGGCAGCCAGTTGCTGCAGGGTCAGAGGGGTCACATTCCTAAAGCTCCCCCTTCCCCCATTAAAAGGGGCTGACTGTGGCCCTCACAACTACAGAAAATACAGGAGGAAATTCCAGGAGTCAACCAGGACAGTAGATTCCCCAGTAGTAGGTTCTGTCCTCCTCACGGACAGGGGCTCATGCTCGGCCCCCAATCGCATCCACCCTCTCAGGCAGTGATTTTCAACCAGTGTGCCACACCACATTGGTGTGCCATGAGAGGATCTTAGGTGTGCTGTCAATTTTTATTTATTTATCTTTTTGAGACAGAGTCTTACTCTGTTGCTCTCGGTAGAGTGACATGATATTGTAGCTCATAGCAACCTCAAATTCTCGGGCTCAAGTAATCTTCTTGCTTCAGCCTCCCAAGTAGTTGGGACTACAGGCACCCACAACAATGCCCAGCTAACTTTGCCCTTTTTAGTAGACATCATTGTAACTATAGCCACCTGTAAGAAAAATATGGACCCCTACTTTGGGTGCAAATCAGGTAATGACTTATTTACACCTGCACAGGTGGACCACTGCCCCAAAGGGCAATGGCCCAAATCAGGTTGTCATTTATTACATCTGCACAGGCGGACTGCTGCCCAAAGGGCAAACGGCCCCTCAGTGCAGTACAGGCTGATTTTTATACCCCTTTTGTGCTGATGTGGCAAAGCAAGCATGTACAAAAGTGGAACGTGGCTGGTTACAGGACGGGGTTATAGTCAGGTAGTTGGCTCAGGGGGTAGCTGCGAGGCGGCTCAGGGGGATAACTCAGTAACCATGGGGACAACTTGGAAAGCCCAGTAGCTTGGGAAACTCAGTTACCTGAGAAACTTTGCTTGAGTGAGCTTCCACCATTGTTTAGCTGGCTAGGGGGGTTGAGGTAAGTGTCTCATCATTGTGTTTAGACATTGCTACCATTGCTAGGGAGTCAGGGAACTCAGAGAGCTTCCTTGTCAGAAACCTGTTCTCAGAATTAAACCAAAAAGGGGGGTTTGAGATGGACAGTGACTCAGGCTGAAACAGTTAGGGGCCTTAGGGGTCTTCTTGCCAAGTCGGTTACTACAACATCCAGTTTCACTCTTGCTCAGGCTGGTCTCTGGCTCCTGAGCTCAAGCAATCCGCCTGCCTTGGCCTACTAGAGTGCAGTGGCTTACAAGCGTGAGCCAGCACACCCAGCCAATAGAACTGTTAATTTAAGCATAAATATAACTATATTAGAACAAATATAGTACATACTTATAACAACCATGTGGGTCTGGTGTTCCCTATCTGTCCCTCCCTGCCTGGATAAGCCAAAATGACTTTGGCAGTCTCTTCCCTGTTTCTCTTTCAGATTCCCTTCTTTGGTTGTCCTTGGGACTCTCCCACGGATGTCCTGCTTGCTATGCTGGGCCACATGTCACTGTGGTCCCGGCTGGCTGATGAGGAGTGTTGTATCATTGCATCAGGACTGAAACCGTAATAGTCAGCAAGCTCTAGGTCCTTCCACTGCGAAGTCCTCATCTTCCATAACCCTAACCATCCCTGTTCTTGCTTCTCATTGCGCAATAAACTTACGTGCAAGCTCTGGTTCTCCTCCAGTGACAATCCACAAGGTCAAGTGCCTACTGCCAAAGATGAATGAATGTCTACTTCTCATTGTGCTAAAAGGGACAGGCTTTATAGTCCTCTCCAGCTGTTGGGAAAATAGCGTAATTTCTAGGCCAGGGGCGTCTGTGCCCCCGTACTGTAATTCAGAAGGCTTTCCCCTAAACACTGCCTATGTCTGTTGTTAGTGTCTTGCCAGGTGCAGTGTGCAGATTTAAAATTGCCCACTTGGGTAGTCAAAGGATTTTGCTGCTTAGTTTTATAATTCCCTCTGCATGTGTAAAGGAAACCCATTCTATTTTATTTTATTTTTTATTTTTTTATTTTTTGGAGATGTGGGTCTTACTCTGTTGCCCAGGCTATAGTGCAGAGGCTGGATCATAATTCACTGTAACATTGAATTCTGGGCTTACATGATCCTCCCACCTCAGGCTCCTGAGTAGCTGGGCCTATAGGTATGCACCACCAGGGGTAGCTAATTTTTATTATTATTATTATTTTGTAGAGACAAGGTCTCAGTATGAGTCTCAGGCTGATCTCAAACTTCTAGCCACAGGCAGTCCTCCTACCTTGGCCTCCCAAAGTGCTGGGATTACAGCCATGAACCACCGCTCCTGGCAAAACCCACAGTTTTGCTTGCACATTTTACCCACCTGCTTATTTGCTGCACTTCTGAGCACTCCATAGCATCATCAGAAAATTCTATACGATGACAACCAACTCTCTGGAAAATTCCTTAGGATAGGGATGTTGCTTTGTAGTCCTGCAACTCCCTCAAATACCAAGGAAAATGACATAGTTACTACCTCAATGATCGGAGGTCATTTCACGTCCAGCTGATATTTGATATCTAACAAGTGTTTACTAAGTACTTATAAAAGGCCTGGGGCCTTTCTTTTTTTTTTTTAAAAAAAATATTTTTACTTGACACCTAACAGTTGTACATACTTATGGGGTAGAGTGTGATGATATTTCAATACTGTGTGCAATGTGCAATGATCAAATCAGAGTAATTAGCAAAACTGTCACCTCAAACATTTATCATTTCTTTGTGTTGGGAAATTCCAAATTTCTTCTAACTGAAAACAGACAATATATTATAGTTAACTACTATAAGCTACGTGTTATAGGCCAGTAAGACATTAGAACTTATCCTGGCATCCAGGTGCAATTGTGAATCCATTAACCAACAGTGAGAGTTGCTTATTAATGATCTTGATTTTTCCTTTACAACAAACCTTGGAATTATGGACTATAGTGTAATTTCAGAAAACACTGATTCAGAGAGGGTAAGTGGCTGGCCCAATCACTTAGCTAGAAGGTAGCAATGACAGTATTAGAAGTCACAATCTTCTTTGGAGGGCAAAGCTGTTTTCTGCCATTGCTTTTTTATTTCAGATTAATGTGAGGGTACAAACACTTAGGTTACAACGTTTGCATTTGTTAGGTAGAGTCCCAGTTGTAGTTATGTCCACACCCAGGAGGCGTGCCATCTACCCTTATATCATGCCCATTAAGTGAGAGCACACCAATCCTCCTCCTTCCATCACCCTCTCCCCACTTTTCCCTCATCCCCCCATATTGAATCGAATCAAGTTTTGCTCTTATGTGAACATCTGTTAGATCATCTACTGCCTTCATATTAGAATTGAGTATATTGGATACTTGCTTCTCCATTCTTGTGATGCTTTACTAAGAATATGTGTTCCAACTCAGGCAAAGTTAATACAAAAGATGTAAAGTCTCCATCTCTTTTAATGGCTGAATAGTATTCCATAGTGTACATATACCACAGCTTGTTAATCCATTCCTGGGTTGATGGGCATTTAGGTTGTTTCCACAATTTGGTAATTGTAAATTGCAATAAACAGTTTAGTGCAAATGTCCTTATGATAAAATGATTTTTTTTTCTGGGTAGATGCCTAGTAATGGGATTGCAGGATCAAATGGGAAGTCTAATTTGAGTTCTCTGAGGATTCTCCATACTTCCTTCCAAAGAGGTTGTATTATTTTGTAGTCCCAGGCAGTGCTGTTTTTGATGCCACAGTGGTCCTTTCCTTAACAAAGTTCCAAACCCTGTATCCTGTTGGTGGCAACTTAAATTAGTATAGCCGTTATGAAAAACAGTACAGAGGTTCCTGAAAAAAGTTAAAATCAGAACTACCATATAATCCAGCAATTCCACTGCTGAGCATAGACCCAGTAGAAATGAAATCAGCATGTCAAAGAGATAACTGCATTCCCAGGTTCATCACAACGTTCTTCATGGTGGCTAAGGTAGAAATGACCCCAGTGTCCATCAACACACCACTGGATAAAGAAAATGGAATAGTACTCAAACTTTAAAAAGGAGGAAATCCTGTTTGTGGCAACATGGATGAACTGAATATTATAAGTGAAATAAAGCAGTCACAGAAAGACAAATACTGCATGATCTCACTTACATGTGCAACCTACAAAGGTCTAACTCATAAAAGTAGAGATTAGAAAGGTGGTTACCAAGGGGTGGGGGTGGGGGAGGTCAGCCAAAGAGTCCACCTTGCACTTTAGACATGAAGAACACGTTTAAGAGATCTATTGTGCCATGTGGGGACCATAGATAATAACAATGTATTGCATTGTGGAAAATTGCTAAGCAGGTAGATTTTAAAGGCTCTTACCACAGAAAAAGGGTATGTGAAGTAATACATGTTAATTAGCTCTATTTAGCCATTTCATAATATATACGTTTTCAAAGCAAGGTATACAATACAAATATACAATTTTTATTTATCAATTTTAAAAATAAACATGTAAACATAAATAAGAGACTTGAGACTGGCAGACTTGTCCAAAGCACAGGGAGAGGGCAGAACTCCAGCCTTGTGGGGCTGGGCCTGGAGACTCCAGCCCATGCAGGCGCCGGCCCAGCAGGTTCCTGGCTTTAGGCAGTGTCAGAGAAAAGGCCATGAAAATAGTTTCTGAGCATATGGAAGGGTGATCTGGGCCCATCTCGCCATTCCTGCCAGGAGTGATGGGATAGAGGGGACAAGGGCTTGCTTGGTAGGGATGTTTTTCCTGCAATGCCCACACCAATGGCTTCGGGTTTAGCTCTTTATATTAAGAAGGTAATATGGGGGCGGCGCCTGTGGCTCAAGGAGTAGAGCGACGGCCTCACATACTGGAGGTGGTAGGTTCAAACCCGGCCCCAGCCCAAAACTGCAAAACAAAAAAAAAGAAGGTAATATGGCATCCAGTCTTCCCACATCAGGAGGCTGTGGTGAGGGCAGGTGGACATTCCCACACCTACCCTGCCCATGGTCATGATCCCTTGAGCAAAGAACGGGGCCATCTGTGTTGTAAGAACCAGGCTTAACAGGAGCTGACGGGGCAGATGCAGATGGGACCCAGGCAGGCCTATCCTCCCCCATCACTAGCATAAGAGCTCCATGAGAGCTGAGGTCTAGAATCCCTTGCTCACTGCTGTGTCCTCACTGGCTTGAACCATGCCTAACATCTAGTAGTCGTCCAATAGATGCATGTTCAAGCAGCTGAGCCAAAGAACCCAAAGGCACGGTGCATCTTGTGTGCACAAAATCTCTCCTGCAAGAGAGCCTACACACAGTCTTTCTTTCTTTTTTTTTTTTTTAAAGCTTCTCCTTACACCTTGCAGCCCCACACCCTTCTCCAATATAGACTATTGTCCAGAAAAGAAAAAAAAAAATCTCTGCATGATCTGTAAGCATTGCCCTTATGCTGGCACCTTCTTTTCCAAAGGCAAGAAAAACTCGTCTATCAAGTTTCTCTTTATTTGAGTAGAGGCAACTGTCTAGAGCTTGGGAGCTGTGGCTCTCTTTCCAGGAGCCGAGCACTTTGATCTTCACCCCACTTCCCTGAACTGAAAGGGCAGAAACAGAGCCACAGCCCGGTCTCAGGTCTCCTGGCCTCAAGCAGCCTACAGCAGAACCAGCCTGGGGCCAGGTGCTGGAGGACATCTGGGAGAGCGGTCACAATCCGCCTGTACCCCATTAAGTTTCAACCATGCTCCATCAAGGTTCTTTGCCCCCCAAGGAGTCTGTAGTAACTGGCCAAGTATTTTGAAGGCTTTTTGACCATACACAAGTTTCTTGCCTTGGCTAAGCCTCCAATTCTTTTATCTATAAAATTAGAGTAACAATAGTGTCTGCCTCATACCATCATTATGAGAAATAAATAAGGCCATATATGTAAAGTGCTTGACACTGTAGTAAGAGCTGGAGAAGTGAGAGCTGTTACTACCCCTGCTTACCTTGGTCTGTTCATATGCTTTTTTGCTTTTTTTAAAAAAGGACAAACACAACCCACTATCTGAAATAAGTGGAAAAAGCTCACTTATCGGCCATTTTCCCTGACCAGACACAGGTCAGCCTGGACCCCTTGGGAGATGAATTCTGAGATTAGCATGTGAGAAATTTACAGGAGAGTGCTCTTGGCATTGCTGCCTGTGGAAGGGAGGAGAAAACAAACCTGGCAGAGAGAGGGGTTGAACTCACCGTAGTCCCTGTTGGAGGGAGTGGCCTTGCCCTTCATTCTCCCAAGTCTGATGACCCGCAGGATGCAGGCTGCCTCTGGCAGGCATGGCCTGGGGTGAGACAGTTTCCTTCAGCCCATACGATCCCCACAGAGAGTTGTCAGCTGAAGGGTCTCTTCTGGAAACGCTCCCCACAGCATCGGGGTGAAGTGTGGGGTGATTCCTTCATTCCCCAGAGGGGTTTGGGTGGTAATACACAACATCTACCACATACTCCAGGTAAAGAAGTGTGGGTCTGTGTCTGCTTGACGGCTGGACCCTGGGGCCTGTATCTGAATCGATACATGACACAAGTGGGAAAAGGGGAAACAAATTTAACAGGGCCCTGAACATCCGCCCCCATCAAAATCTCCGTTACCCAAATTGGGAGGCTCTTTTCTCCTATTCCACAGCTCTGGGTCCTTCCTTCATCACGAATCATCCCAGGCATCAAAGCTACCAGTCCACAGACGTAGAGGGGTATACAATAAACAGAATGAGTCCAAAAATGTAAAGTAGTAATTATGGAGTAATGGGGGGGGGGTGGCGGCAGGATTGGGTTTATCTCCAGATTGGACTGGACCTAATTTAAGACAATTTTTTTTTAACAAGTGAACAGTTTATTAAGAATGAAACAAAGGTATGATGTGATACAGTACAAGCAAGACACTCAAGATAGGTATAATAGTACTACTCACACAAAAACTTAAATTTCACCTCAAAGAAATCACAAGACAAAAGAGAAAACAATTTCACTGTTATAAGATAAGGTATTTCATGCAAAGTATTAACTCTGCTTCCCCAAAGCCCAACCTCCCAACAAACAAAAAACTATCTGGGAATACTGCTATGCTAACATATTAACCACAGTATAATCATTCATAGGAAAACAGTAATTAAGCAATGAATTGAATTAAATAACAAAGTTCAAACTGTCATAAGCTCATAGACCACAATGATTTTACAAAACAAGCAATTCCAGAAATCTTATAAACAATAAAAGAAATATTTCAATATCATTCTACTTGATCTGGATACACCTGATATTGAAATTGGAGAAAATATATTGTTATAAAGAGAAATCACAAACATGTTTCACTTATAGATGAGGATGCAATATCCTAAACAACATATTGACAAGTTGAATACATAATTAATATTTAAGTAATATACTTTAGTCAGAATTGAATCCAATTTATATGAAAGTTAGATAAATGAAAAGCCCTTTAGTACAGCAGTGGTGTACATGAAGAGGTGTTTTAGGAACATAAATGTGGTGGTTTTGGTGAAAATCTGGGAGCAAAAAGATCCTTTGGTGAAAACTATAACTGTCTACTTATTATATAATATTTTTAAAAACCACCCACAAGAAGTTAGGCATGAGCATAGAGAATGCTGGCTAACTTGTTATTGAATAAATGAGTAAACAGGTGAGACAAACCTAAATTTGTGTCTGTTGAGAGAAGAAAAAGACAGGAATATAGGAATGAAAAGTCATTGGAGAGAAAAACTCAACAGGATTTGGTGATGAATACTAGTTTTTTTTTAAAAAAAGAGAGAAGAGAAAAAAAAGGAAAGAGGTAGATTGTACATGCATTTGTAGTTTTGTTTATGTAAAAGGTATAGAAATAGGATCTTGGCTCTTTATTCTTATAATGCATCTAAGATTTTCTTTCTTTTTTTTAAAGAGATTATTTCTGGATTTTTATTCTGTTTAGTTTTTCTTTCTGTCCTTAAGTTAAAACCATACTCTTTTTGATTACTCTAGCTTTATAATAAGTTTTGAAACCAAGCAGTATACTTAGTTATTTACATACCACCTTTGATCTTTATGTAGTTTTTATATAGTATCTTTTTTTTATTAAGTCATATGTACCTAGTTCATACATACATTTATGTCATTATGGGATTCAATGTGTTGATTATTTGTACAAATTGGAGTGCTTACATGCTACTAATCAACATAGCTATCACCTCATTTAGCCAATTACAGCATGAAGACATTTGTGTTCGACACCTGATAGATCCAACTTGCACTGGCAATATGCTCCATAGGTGTGGTCTCCCTACTAATCCTCCCTCTAAGATTTTCTTAAACTCTTCAAATCTTTCCCATTTTTTCACATTTAGTTTCTTAGTCAACTATATTCCCTAGAACTTTGTATGCAATTTTCTTAAAGCTCTTATTATGCTCAGATATACTGTATTATTTTTCCACTAGATTTGATTTGGGTTGATGGGAGAATGACATTTTCAATCATACAAACACACACACAATACAAATGGTGCAAAAATGTATACACAATTTAAAAAAAGAAAGAACTGTATTAAAGTGGTAATACTCCAGTCTTGATTGACTTCTGCAATTACAAGAGGTGCTCAAACATTTGCTATTTGTGTATATTAATTATTATCATTTTAATACAGTTTTCTTTCCTTTTAAAAATGTGTATTCATTTCATAACACCCTCTGTATGCAAAGTATAAACTGGTTTTGGCAATATATATATAAATCCAGTGTAATATTGACATTTTGAAGCATCACAGGAATTTTAGTAATAGGTATCTAACTGCAGATGAAGATGAAGTGTGAGTTCAAAACTGAAGATTTGGGGACAGTGTCCTTTTATACCATGAGAATGGATAAGGTTCCTGAGAGGAGGAGGGAGGAGGAGACAGTGAATGATAAATGTGTGAAGGAAGGAATCAAGGAAGGAAAGAGAGGACAAAGTAAAACTAATGACCTTTGTTTAGAAAGAAGACTTCAGAAGTAAAAACAGAACTAGGTCCAGGTAGAATGTGCAGACTAAATAAAGAGACTTCAGGAAAAATTAAAGTAATCTGGAGTAATCTAGAAAAATAATGGCGAACAAAAGACCCTTGGATTTGTTATTTAGAGGTCATTGGTAACCACTGATAAAATGATCCAGTCCAGACAGCACCGGAAGTCAGGTAAGACTAGGCGGGAAGACGAGCTGGTGGTGCTGGGGGAAAGATGGCGGCCTGGAGATGTCCCGGTGGGAACTGGATAAAGGGCAGGGAGAGGGATGCCTCTCCGCTCCGTTGTGGGTCACCAACAGCCACGATAGAGTCCATTAGGGACCTCCCAGAGGAAAACGGCAAAGCACAGAAGGAAGAAGATAAAGAAAAGAAGATGTAGATGAGACTCAAACCCAGACAGGTTTGGAGCCCGCCGGAAGAGTAAGAGGGTGGGGCAGGGTGGGGTGGTCTCTCCCCTCCCGTGCACCTTCAGTGACCAGCGGGCCACCAACTTTCTCAGAGGCTTTTCCACCTCCCACGAGCTGAGGCGCAGAGGTGAACGCGGCAGGGTGGAGTGAAGCTGCCTGATGCAGGAGCGTGGAGAGTGCGTGGGGCCCCTCCTGGGTCGGAGGCACAAGAGCCAGAGAAGAGCCGGCCTTTTCCACTCACCTGTTTCCTCCCCCACCCACTGCAATTTGAACGCAGTTAGAGCAGAGGTTTTGGCAAACAGCCACTTGTCCAGAAGGTGCGCCCAGCAGGCCGTGGCTCCCACAGGGCGCGGGACGCACACATCCCTCTCCCCTTGGGGACCAGCGGTGGTCACAGAGTGCCCGGTTTGGGAGCTCCATGCACTCAGACAAGCAGACCTGACCCAGTGTCCCCCGACTGGAACAGGTTGCTGGGGGACAGAGGGAGGAGGTCTGGGAACTGATCTCCAGTCAGGAAGCCCACCTGGAAGAGCCAGAGGGAGAGTGCAGTGGAGTTCCAGATCCACAAGCTCCCATGGGGCAGTCTGGGAGCGAGCCCTTCTCCCCGCACAACTGCCATATTGTATTAGGGGGTGTTATCCAGAGGGGAGGGGCCCAGTCCCAGGATCCATAGCAATCAAATGCCTGGCATTCAGGTGCTCGCTGTGCACTGACAGGGAGCTGGGCCCCTGCCCTCCCTCACAACCTGGAGAGCAGGCTGTGCAGAGAATTTGATGACAGCCCATTCTCTCTGGCAGGCGTGGACTTTAGGTTGAGGTCTCCACAGAGACTGGGGCCCGTGCCTCTTCCCTTGAGAATCCGTAGGGAACCTCTCTGGTGCCCAATTGGAGAGCTCACTGTGCACCACCATTTCCCGGAGAAGCACAGGATTGGGTCAGAAACGCAGCCAGGGGAGGTTTAACAACCGGACTAAGGGGACGAGAGAGCACAGGTGGACAGAACTGATGGTAGAGAGCTGTCAGGATCTGAGATGTGGCCACGTGGGAAAGTGTCCACCCCTCCCTACAGGCAACTTTTCTACCGGGATTAGGGCATGAGATCCCAGCCCAGTGCTATAGCAACCAAGTGTTTAGACCCCTCTCCCTGAACAGCCCTCTTGATCTAAAGAGCCTGTCTTGACTTTGCACCCAACTCTATTGGGCATAAAACTTGTAGCCAGAGCAATCAGAGAAGAGAAAGAAATTAAGAGTAGCCAAACTGGGAAAGAGGAGGTCAGACTATCGCTTTTTATTGATGATATGATCTTATATCTAGAAAACCTCAAAAATGTCACCAAGAGACTCCCAGAATTGACAAATTCTGCAAAATCAATGTACGTAAATCAATAGCATTCCTACACATCCACAACAGTTAAGCTGAAAATCAAATTAAAAACTCAATACTATGCACACTAGCTACAAAGAAAACAAAATATCTAGAAATATACTTAATCAAAAAAGGAAAGATCTCTACAAAGATAATTATAAATCACTAAGGAAGGAAATCACAGTTGACACGAAGAAAAGGAAAACTATGTCATGTTCATGGATTGGTAGAAGCAACATTTTAATGTCCGTAGTACCCAACGTGATACACAGATTCAATGCAATACCCATGAAAACACCTACATGATATTTCACAGATCTAAAAAAGTAATTTTAGGCTTCATTTGGAACTAGAAAGAACCGGAATAGGCAAACCAATCTTAAAAAGAACAAATCTGGAAGCATGACATTACTAGACTTCACTACTACAAGGCCATAGTAACTAAAATATGGTATTAATACAAAAATAGAAACATAGACCAATGGAACAGAGCAGAGAACCTGGATATAAAACCATCCACATATATATTGGAGAAACGAATCCCTATTCCATAAATGGTGTTGGGATAATTGGACAGTGCTTGCAGAAAAATGAAACAGGACTCATTTCTCTCACCACTCACAGAAATCAATCCAAGATGGATAAAATACTTAAATGTAAGACATAAAACCATAAGAACTGTAGAAGAAAATGTTGCAACACTCTTCTAGATATTGGCCTAGGTAAAGAATTTATGAAGAAGACCTCAATGGTAATTATAGCAACAATAAAAGTAAATAAATTAAAAAGCTTCTGTACAACCAAGGAAAAAAAATCAACAGAGAAAACAGACAACCTATGGAATGGAAGGACATGTGTGCATGCTGTACATCAGACAAAGGGTTAATAACCAGAATCTACAAAGAACTCAAGAAAATCAGCAAGAAAAAAGTTCAAGTAAGCCCAATAAAAAGTGGGCAAAAGACATGAATAGATACTTTTTAAAAGAAGATAGATGAATGGTCATATGAAAAAATACTAATCATCATGAAAATGCAAATTAAAACCACAATGAGCTATCACATTACCCAAATTAGAATGATTTTTATCAAAAAATCTGGAACAATAGATGTTGGTGACAATGCAGAGAGAAAGGAAAGCTTATACACTTGGAAAGCTTATACACTTTTGGTGGTACTGTGTACACCGTTATGCAAAACATTAGTACAACCCTTATGCAAAACATTATGAAGATTCCTCAAAGAACTAAAAGTAGATGTATCATTTTATCCAGCAATCTCATTACTGGGTATTTATGCAAAGGAAAAGAAGACTTTTCATCAAAAAGACACCTGCACTCGAATGTTCATTGCAGCACAATTGACATTTGCAAGATGTAGAATCAACACTGCCCATCAATCCATGAGTGGATGAACAGAGTGTGGTGTATGTACACCATGGAATACTATTCAACCACGATAGAGGATGACTTATTTCCTCTTGCAACAATATGAATAGAACCATTATCCTGAGTGAAGTATCCAAAGAATGAAAAAACAAACACCGCCAGGCACTCGCTATTAAATTAGAAGTAACTGATCAGTACACGTATGTATAGAGGTAGTAAAACTCAGTGGAATTCAAGCAGGTGGTGAAGGAGGAGAGGATAGAAGAAAATTTACCTAATGGAGTCAATGAACACTATTCAGGTAATGAAGCACACTTATAGCCCTGATTCGAGCATTACAAAAGCAATCCATGTAACCAAAAACATTTGCACTCCCGTAATTTTTTGAAATAAACAAAAGCAAGAGTGCATGGATAGAGAATGGACACAGAGTGAAGTTATATGTCAATTACTTGGTAAAATTAAAAAGAGATAAATCATAGTAGGATTCTTTTTTGTTTGATTGGAGGTTTGAGTGAATTCAACAAAAAATATTGTGCAATATAAAGTGTAGAATTGAAGATAAGATGGGAATTCATGAAATTCAGAGGACTAGAAAGGCCTGGGTCTTTGCAAAGTGGTGGTGCAGAAGAATGAGTCACCCATGAAGGTGTGGGTATGTACTTGGAGACTATGACAAGATGTGGCCCTGAGTCGCAGAGGAAGGACAGGGAGGTGACAGGAGGAAAGAGGAAGACCCAGATTTCCATCTGTGGAAAGTACTGTGGCCCTCAGAGAAGTGGAATCATGCAGACCAGACTCTGTAGGTAAGGTATGGAATGATTAAGAGACAAATTAAAGCTATGACAAGCCAGGTGAGTTTACTGACTAATAGTTTGTACAGAAACTCATGGCACAATTTCCTGCTTTTCTCCAAAAGACTAAGTGAATGGGGGTGTGACTGAGGACTGGGAAGAGCATAACCAAAGGCCACATAATGACATTTGGGATGTGTGGGGATTTGGGGAGAAATGGAATAAGACAAAATGGAGAATCAACTGAAAGATTGGAAAATGAAAAGGGAGCCAGGTGTGGCGATGCACACCTGTTGTCCCAGCTACTCAGGAGTCTGAGGCAGGAAGACTCTCTGAGTCCAGGAGTTTGAGGCAGCAGTGAGCTGCAATCCTGCCACTGAACTGGGTGACAGAAATAAACAAAAGCAAGAGTGCATGGATAGAGAATGGACACAGAGTGAAGTTATATGTCAATTAACTGTTTCTAAAACCAAACAAACAATCAAACAAAAAAAAAAATGAGAGGTGGGAATAGAACTCTATTAATTATCACTAATAGTTTATACTCTTTGACTTTTTTGTTTTATAATGGCTTTTCCCTTTTTATATTTAGGTTGGGTTCTGATATGTTATGTCAGTCCAAAAATATTTTAATGAAAGTTTTATTGCAAGTTAACAAATTCAAAATGTCTTTCAATGAATATTGCAATGTGGTGAATGAGCAAAGACAAAATTGCATTCCTGGCTTGTGTTCTTCAACCTACATTCTTCATATAGTTGGACATATTTCCCTTACTACAGCAGGACCATGATGAACCTCAACTAGAATGGAAACGTAAAATTAAAAGTAATAATTTTGAAAAAAAAAAACAGATTTCATGACCAAAGAACTCGCTAAAAATATTTTTGAGTGTTCTTTAATTTGATTTATTCTATTGTTTTCTGAAGTTAAGCTAGTTTCTGATCTTCCCCATGCTTTCTGTGAAGCTGATCCAAGCACAAACTCTACTTTAGCACTGGAAGACGCACGGCATCTGGAGCTCCCCCCTGTGCGTTCAAAGTGGGATGAAACGTTGGTTCTTGGGAATGAAATGACTGTGAATCTCAAATTCCTGACAACTGAAAAAAGAATAAAAAGTTGGGGAGGGAATTGATTTGTGTTGAAAACTGAGTTTAGTGAAAAATGCTTATTTTGAGTATTAGAGTCTAATTGTCATGAAACTTATTTTTTAAGCAAGCAACTGAAAGTATAAGCACACCTAAGAATGAAAAAAGAAAAGGAAGAAACTTTTTCATCCTTTTCTCTTTGTAGATACTGAATCTGGCTTTAGCTGAGGAAATTGAAGGCAAACATTTGTTGAATTAATGGAGACAGAAGGTAGAACATCACAAAATCATAGCATCTTACAGAAAGAAGGGATCCTAGATATTATGCCATCCCTCATGACAAATTCTATAGACAGAGAAATTGAGAGTTCATGCAAATATCAGGGTATGTCTAAGATTACATGTCAATTTAGTGAGTGATCCAGGGTTGTAAACCAGCACACTCCATGGTAAAACAGTGCCCCTCATAAGTTTCCTTAACCCACATAATGCATGAACTGCATGGCTTTCCACTGAAAACATAGAATTGTCTTATAGCAATAGAATTAGGATTCTAGGGTATAAAGTGATGGGGAGATGAAACATAATTTAGTCTCTGCTTTCAGCAATCAGCTAAATTAAAGATACTTAGGATTCTCTAGTTACTATTTTCAAAAGTCATTCCAGTTTTTAGTAGCTTTCTCTAAAAAAAAAAAAAATTCCTTATAGAGAAAGGTTCGTTTTGGTGGAGCATGAAAAGCCTTAGGGCAGGTGTCAGAGAGACTTGGTCTTGTCCTAGACCTGCTGTCTAGAGACTGTGTGATGCATGATCCAGCCTTTCTCAGCTTCAGAATCACTGGTTGTACATGCAAAAGGGTAACGTTCTTCTAGTTTAATTTGATGTGGGATGCATCTTATGAGATGCTATGTTGAAAGTTCTTGAAACTGCATATGTAGACTCCTTACCTGTAGCTCAGGAGGGGGGGCACCGGCCACATACAGTGGAGCTGGTGGGTTCTAATCCAGGCTGGGCCTGCCAAACAACAATGACAACTGCACCAAAAAAATAGCCGGGCATTGTGGCAGGCACCTGTAGTCCCAGCTACTTGGGAGCTGAGGCAAGAGAATTGCTTAAGCCCAAGAGTTTGAGGTTGCTGTGAGCTGTGACACCAAGGGACTCTACTGAGGGCAACATAGTGAGACTCTGTCTCAAAAAAAAAAAAAAAAAAGAAAAGAAAAGAAAAGAAAGAAAAAAATATAGCATTAAAACATCCTTTCTAATTATTTATTTTCTCTTATATAGTGTTCCATGGATATTAAGAGTTGATGGTGTTGGGGGGTGACTGTGGCTCAATGGGTAGGGTGCTGGCCCCAGATACTGAGAGTGGTGAGTTCGAACCAGGCCCCAGCCAAACTGCAACAAAAAAATAGCTGGGCATTGTGGCAGGTGCCTGTAGTCCCAGATACTTGGGGTCTGAGGCAAGAGAATCACCTAAGCCCAAGAGCTGGAGGTTGCTATGAGCTGTGATGTCACAGCACTCTACTGAGGGCAATAAAGTGAGATTCTGTCTCTAAAAAAGAAAAACTTTGTTGGTGCCCACACCACAGTCTGAAGAATTTGAAGATTCTTCAGCACACTTTAAACCTTTCTTCCCTGTACTTTGCATTTCTTCCCTTAAGTCCAATGAAAATATCTTTTGAAAAAGGAATTCAGTAGTATATGTTTTTCTGTTAGAGACACTGTATTGGAAATTGTATGTGCAAACCTGATCACAGCATGCTTTGTGGCCAAAGAACATCACAAATCTATTGGAAATGACAAAAACTTTGAAAGTGACCTCTGAATTGAAAGTAAGACAACTTGGTCTTTTCAGACATCAGGTAAAGCTATACAAACTCTAAAGCCAAAGAAAAGTACTTTCCAGCTTGACCGTCTATTGCTTAAAAGGAGACAAGCCTAAGCTTTTCTTCCATTCTCTTTCAAATGGCCTGTCCAACATTTAAGATCACAGGACAAAGGATACATGCAAGTTTTATTGCCATTTCCTCACTCCCTATGAGTCAAGTTATATGAATTTCTTTTGATATCCTCACGAGTTCCCCTACTCACCCATCAACCTGTCAGATGCATAAAAATCTCAACTCCATATAAAATGTGGATGTTGACATAATCTCAAAGGCCCCCACATTTAATTACGCACATGACCCCGATTAGCAACCATAAACAAGCTCACACACTTTAAACAGTTAACACTTCGGGCTTAATGCCGTGTGAGGTCTCCGACTTGCCACTGTTTATTTATATAATGAACACTTTTGAGACCAACTAAAATGAAATGTATATGGACAAATATAAAGTAATCCTACACATATGTGTATAAATAATGCAAAGCAGAATTCAGAATCCTCCATGGATAACATCTGAACTCTTTATAGAGTTTGGTTTTTTTAATTCTGCTTGTATAGTTCCATGGAAAAATACCTGACAGATTTATAGAGAATGGGAATCTGGTTTGGAACACACAGACCAAGAGGGGGGAAAAAGTGAAAATGAAAAGCAAATTGCAAGGTATGCAGAGATGAAATCTCTTGCCAAGAGTGATGAATCCACTCTGACCGGTTGAAGGGCTTTTTGCACGTTTCATCAGCCCAGCCAAGTCCCCAGCTTCTGGGGTTGCTTAGATTATCAACTCCTGACTTGGAAGCTACATGCATTAAAGTGTTACCTTCCTTTTGCCGTCATTTCATTTTTGTTGATTCTAGAAAGAAGCAGTGATGTACAATCTGTTACTTCCTAGGTTTTTCACAGGTTTGTAGAATTGTCTACTTTTCCTCAAATCTGTACATACCCCTGATGGCCCCAGAAGAAAGCAGATGTTCTTTGCCACTAACTAGAAATCGCTTTCAGAACAGAGGACTACCACTGTCTTGTACAAATGAACTGCTTTAAACTGCTTTGCCAATCTGCCTACAATTCAGTAAAGTCGCATGATACAGCAAAATGGAGTTGTGAGGTGGAAGTTTTAAAATTCATTTATTCTAATTCAAATGAAATGGAGAAAAGTGGTTTTGCCTGATCTTCCTTTTGCAAAAGAGAAAGATAATTTTTTTCCTTTTTAATTTGCTCTAAGCTGAATCTTCAAAGACACTTGATGTGTTGGCTTAGCACCTATAGCTCAGCGGCTAGAGTGCTGGTCACATATACCAGAGCTGGTGGGTTCGAACCCAGCCTGGGCCTGCCAAACAACAAAGGCAACTACAATCAAACAATAACCAGGTATTGTGGCGGGTGCCCTTAGTCCCAGCTACTCAGGAGGCTGAGGCAGGAGAATCACTTAAGCCCAAGAGTTTGAGTTGTGATGCCAGGGCACTGTACCCAGGGTGACATAGTGAGACTCTATCTCAAAAAAAAAGGACACTCAGGGCAGGGCCTATGGCTCAAAGGAGTAGGGTGCCGCCGGCCCCATATACTGGAGGTGATGTGTTCAAACCCAGCCCCCGGCCAAAAAAAAAAAAAAAGGACACTCATGTGTTAGTTAAGTGTCTTTGACATAGACTCCTCTTTTCCAAGAAGTAATGTCTACTGGCCATTCCATGTTGCATTCCACAGCAATCCTTCTTGGAGTTTAAACCTTTGATAACCAAAAAATTAAACCAACACCTAAATCCCTCCCTTTGTGAACCCTTTCCCTTGTCCACATAAAAGCGCATCTTCCCATCTCACTGGATTAGCTCATTCTTCTCTGTGAAGGATAGATAAGTGTGTGGCCCACTCTAGGTTACGCATTTTGATTTTTAACTATAAAGTCTGAGACAATAAAAAAACTAATGAGAATTTCTTGACTGGCTGAGTAACAAGAAAGGAGCAAAAGATTGAATGGATGACTGAATGAATGATTGGTTAACTAAAAAACACTATCAATCGCCTTATACCAGCTTTCCCCAAGTCACAAACATCTGATGCATGTACGACTCTCACTTATGAACACAGGCTATTACAGGCAATAGGGAATCTCACTTATGAACACAGGCTATTACAGGCAATAGGGAAATGTATCTGCTCCAGCTTACATACAAATGTGACTTAAGAAAAAACCTACAGAACCTATCTCATTCATAAGCAGGGGACTGCTTATATATGTAAAAATGGTGCCAGGCACAATAACCACATAAAGAAAGAGAGCATGGGTGGTTTTGGCTTCATGGAGCACACAGTCTATACGAGAATAAATAATGCCTGGATAGGCAGTTTCTCTGCCCTGGTGAACGCAAAGAAATTGGATGTGCTGCCTTCTCACATGACAATTTTCTTGCATTGTGCATCTCCTGTGAAATTGTTCATCTCATTGTATTTTATTATAACCATTTGTAAATATGCTTCAGTCTTTCTCCACTTGACTGTTCTTCCACTTTATTTTAGGTTCTTTTTAGAACAGTAAGTGGATCTGATTTGTCTCTTTCTTCTATAATAAGTATCAAAATATATTGCAAATAGCTCAATAGGATATTCATTTTTAAATCTGAACATGTGTTTTGGTTGTCTGACTCAGAAGAGTGATTCAAGAACAAGAAATAGACTTACACAAAAGAGGAGAGGCAGGTATTTTTATTTTGAATGTCTTCAGCAAGTAAAATTAAAGCTCAGACTTTTAAAAAAATCCCCAGTTGATTTCAAAAGAAAAGTAGGATTGCAGGTGGTTATTAAATAAGTTAAATAAATAAAAAAGAAATGTTTTCATGTTGCATGATTTTCAGATTGTACACACTTCCCACATTCGATTTATTCAAGTCTCAGGGCCAAGTTGGTCTATGCCTAAGAATGTTCAGACTTCAGCCTACAAACCCGCGACAAGAGAAGAGGTACATGGCCAAATGCTGAATTAGTTTAGTGTCCTAAAATTTATTCCCGAGTGGCCCCTTCAAGGACATAGTTACAGTGATATACATATATACCCTCTGTATACATAAAACAGTTGGTTGACCTTGTATTATTTGGTTGCGACAGTGGTAGCTTCCAAACCCCGTTGAACTTATCCCAGTAAACAATAATTTTTCATGAGTAAGTGTTGACATGGACAGACACAGTTGCATAGGCAGAGTACCAGCAATTAATAAATTGTTATTTTAAAAAAACCTTCAGTTTTTGCATTGCTACAAAATAAACTACTTGGATTTAAATTTCACAATTTCCACAATGGTTTTCATGTATTCTTAAGAGTTTTTATCTCATTCCAATAATTACGGCATGTTTTCCTTCTCTGGAAATTTGAGTTGGCATATCTCGTCCCTTTTCTTCTATTTCTCACCCCATTACTTATGCTAATGTTAGAAATCGTCATTTAAGGATTGCGACCATATACTGGAGGCTTTATTTTGTAATGTGAAAGATTACAGGATTTGGAGGCAGATAGATGTGGGTTCAAGTTCTGGTTTTATTACTCGCTAATTAAATGATCTTGAGCAAGTTGTTTTGCCTTCTTGCATCTTGGTTTTTACGTCTTTAATAATGGATTGTTATAAGGGTTAAACATAGTTTATATATATAAAACATTTAGCACAGGGAAAGTGCAAAGTATAAGGCCAAAAGGCATTAGGTATGATTATTGCCAATGCGGAAATGAATGATTAGATAGATGTGGTTTCTGAAATTGGTGTAAATAATTTAAATATGTGCAAAACATAAAAATATTTTGGACTCAGTTAAATCAGAGCCAAATCGTACACAGCAAAACTGTAGTAGTGTTTGCTTTTTGGACTGCCTCTGAGGATAGAAATGAGTTGTACATGAATTAGAATTGAGTGTGGACACCAGGGAATGTCAGTGTCATACATATTTTGGATGAAGATGATATTGTTAGGAGAAATTTATCAGGAGATCAAGAGATAAGTGAAAAATGGGCCTTCAATGATTTGAGAGTCTAAAAAATTTGTACTGGAAAGATAGTTAAAGTATGTTCTCCATTAGCCATTCACCCTTGGAGAATAGCATGATTGGAAACAGATGCAAAAACTGCAGTTAATTCATAATTTCCACAGAGTAGACAGATTTTAATTGCCAGGGTATTTTATTCACCTTTGATTTAATATCATTGGCCTTTATTTTCCCTTTTGAATTTATTTTTCTAAGATACAACAAAAATGAGCTTTATGACATCTCCTTGAAATTTATAGGAGTTTCTAGTAGAGGGTATCCCAATAACGTTTATTCAGTAAATACTGAAAATGATGACAGATGGATGTTAACCATCATTTATTACTGAATTCCATTTTTCTCTGTCATTAGGTTCCAATACTCTCAAGTAGCTTTACATAATCTATTCACTTGAGTTATGTTTGATGTTTGAAAATCAGTTACAGCTAAAGTTATAAATAAAATCAAATTTTAATAAAACCTTTTAAAATGTTCTTATTCTTTGCAAATTCTAGAATATGAAATCTCTGACAATTTGGGGGAATTTTGCCAAGCAAATAAACAATAAAAATCAAAGTGGGTCTTTATTTAAAAACAGCAAATTGAAATGTGTCAACACTGCCATTGCATTCCAAAAATATATTTAGAAGATAGTGAAGATATGAAGAAAAGAAGGGAGGTGATTAAAAAGAGAGAGACAGTTAAACCCAAATGGACAAATAGAAGGATCACAGACAAGCAGCAACATAATTGTAAAGGCTGAAAAGGTGTTCTTTGAACTGCATCCTTGCTGGCTTTATATCCTTTAAATGATGCAGTTCAAAGAACACAAGATACTTTGCAAAGGGGGATGGATTTGAGACTACAAACAAAAAGATTGATTTAAGATCTGTTTAGGAAGGAACCACACTTTCAGCACCAGGAGATTGTCTCACTCCAAAGGGTGATATTTATTTGCTGGATATATGCAGCATACACCTATATTATAGACATGCACATATATTACTTGTGTACCCTTACACACCCCTTAAAAGTGAGGCCATTGTGGACGCAATTGAGCAAAAGTTTAAATGCTGAAATCTCCGGGCTCCTTCCTCAACTCAACTCCCAGAACTTTGTAGGCAGGTGGACATTCCCGAGCCAGGATAGAAAAAGCCTTCCCGGGGAAACCTATTAGCACCAGGAGGGAAAAAAAGGCCTAATGATACGGGCTTGGAGACTATTCAAATAAAAAGCCAGCATAAATCATGCTGCAGCACATTATCCTTCCACAACCAGTAAGTCTACTCATCAGTACTGCACTTCAAGCACATTTGTTTAGAGACAGGGTCTAACTCTGTTGCCCAGGCTAGAGTGCATAGAATGCAGTGGTGTCATCATAGCTTCACAGCTCACCGTAACCTCAAACTCTGGGCTCAAGTGATCCTCCTGCCTTGGCCTCCCCAAGTGCTAGGATTGCAGGTGTGAGCCACTGTGCCCAGCCTCAAGTAGGTTTTTTTTTTTTAGTGCTCTAATGTTAAATACGAGCCACAACCTGCCTGGTATCAATCAGCAGACATCCAGGACATCCCTTAACATTACAGACAAAGCCTCGAATAGGCCAACCAACAAGCAGAAGCAACGCAGAGGAAAGTGGAATATTCCAGCAGAAAAAAACCTTCAAAATCCTATGAAAGATAAGGCAATCTTACAAGAGATGAGAAAATATTGTAACTATAGGGGAAAAGAAGCTCCTAAGAAAGGATTATTCAGAGAGTAAGAAAGAACTATTAGAAATTAACAAATAAAATAGTGAAAAATAAAAATTGTAAGATAAACTTGAAGAAAATCTCTGGAAACTAACAAACAAAATAACAAAAGACGCAAAATAGAAGAGAAATGAAGGAAATTTAAAGGATCATTACAAAGGATCTGACATCTGAGTAGAAATAATTACAGGGACCTGAGAAAGTAGAGAGGAAGAAATCCTCAATGACATCATTAAGGAAAATATTTAAGTGCGTTAGAATCTACCAGTATCCAGTACGATAAATTAAAAATACATCCACAAAGGACACTGTTATTAATTTTCAAAAGTACAGTCAAGGAAAAGATCTTAAATTCTTCCAGAAAGGAAAAACAGACAAATAAACAAGCACAAAACAAAATAGTTTTCACACAAAGAACCAAGAGAGAAACCAGTACAGAAATTCTCAATGGCTATCCTGTAAGCAGAGGGCAATAGAACAAGGACTTCAAAATTCTGAGACAAATGATTTTTCAAACTGAAATTCTCTTTCAAATTACCAAATCTATTTGTTCATTTATTAATCTGCAATTATTAATCCATATATTTTTAGACATGGACATTCTAGGAAATTTAATCTTCCATGTACCCTTCCCAGGAAAACTACTAGCAATGATTTTCAGCTGCTGTACAGTGAGATGATTTTAGGTGTGCTCTGAACATTTTTAAAGATACTTAATTTCATTATTTTTAAAGGAAGTTCAAAGCACAGTTAAGTATATTCTTTTCCTTAGTCTTTTTTTTTTTTTTTTTTGTAGAGACAGAGTCTAACTTTATCGCCCTGGGTAGAGTGCTGTGGCGTCACACTGCTCACAAGCAACCTCCAGCTCTTGGGCTTAAGCGATTCTCTTGCCTCAGCCTCCCTAGTAGCTGGGACTACAGGCGTCCGCCACAGCGCCCGGCTATTTTTTTGTTTTTGCAGTTCGGCCAAGGCCGGACTTGAACCCGCCACCTTCGATATATGGGGCCGGCGCCCTACTCGCTGAGCCACAGGAGCCGCCCCTCCTTAGTCTTTTTTTTAATCAACATAATTTAAGTGTGTGGAAGAAGTTTAACTGTAAACTCAAGTGTGCTGTGAGATTAAAAAAAAAAAGGTTGAAAAACACTGTACTAGGGTGTGCCTCATCAAACTAAGGAGAAAAACAAGAAAAGAAAGATAGAATTAGCACCAGAGGTGGAGTTTCCTGGTGAGAAATTGTAAGGGGTCCCAAAACGGCCACCGCACAGCTGGGAACATCCAGGGGGCACCTAGAAAGACTGCCTTGGAAAGATGAGAATTAGAGAACAGCTAATGTGACTAAAATATCAACAGAAGATTATGCAACCAATGGGAAGCTGGAGGCTCAAGAAAAAGTAAACAGAAAGAAAAATACAGGGAAAACAAAAGTTGTTCAGGAAAGAAAAATTGACAGTTGCACTCCATGGTTCCATTATGAATCACACAGGCGTATGTGTAATGATGTAAGAAGTTAGCATTCCTCTAACCACAGGCTGGTGTTAGGAGTTTGAGGGCCTGAGGAGGGCTGTGTGTGTTTGGGCATGATAGTGACTAGAGAAAACGAGGTGGAGAGTCTCATCCCCCACAGTGGAGAGTCATTAGGTAATGCCAACTACTGAAAATTAAGATTGCATGATATAAGTGTGTTATAATTAGAGAGAGAGGTAAACACCCTAAGAATCAGCTGGAAACATTGAGAGTAAACGCCTTTTGAGAGCTGAAAGTTTGAGGTGGGTTGGCAACTGAGAAAGATCTGATTGATTTATCAAGTTTTGTAGAAAAATTTGCCTCTAAACCAGTTGTTCTCAACCCTTCTAATGGCTCCTAAGGCAGGGACCCTTAAATACAGTTCCTCATGTTGTGGTGACCCCCAACCATAAAATTATTATCGTTGCTACTTCATAACTATAATTTTGCTACTGTTATGAATCGTAATGTAAATATCTGCTATGCAGGATGTATTTTCATTGTTACAAAGGGGTCACGACCCACAGGTAGAGTCTAAACTATGCAAAAACGTTGATGATTTTGTTTAACTTGGAAAGAAAAAAAGTTTGCAAAATATATATAACATTCAAACTTGGCGGCCATCGCTCAGCAGTTAGGGCACCAGTCACATGCACCTGCTGGCAGGTTCAAACTCTGCCCCAGCCTACTAAACAAACAAGCAAAAAATAGTTGGGCATTGTGGTGGACGCCTGTAGTTCCAGCTACTTGGAAGGTTGAGGCAAGAGAATCGCTTAAGCCCAAGAGTTTGAGGTTGCTGTGAGCTGTGATGCTACAGCACTCTACTGAGGGCAGCATAGTGAGACTCTGTTTCAAAAAAAGAAAAACAAATTACATAAATAGAATACTAATTATTGAGAGGGAATATATGACATATAATAAAACAACACATGGAGAAAATAATACTTAGCAAGTTCTCAGTCTTAATTTACCCCAGATAATTAGTGGGCTATGGTGATTTCTATTAATCAAAGGGTGAGAGAGCCCTTGAAAAATGCAAAAAGACTTCCCTTCAGAAACCCCATGATTGGCTAGACCAGCAATTGGTTTGATTGTTATTCTGATTGTTAATTCTGATTGTTATTCTCAGAACCCATTTTGCCCTTAAAAAATTAAGGACCTCAAAGATCTTTAGTTTCCATTGATTATCTACCTAGAAAATATATCTGTCATATTGATTATATTAAAAATTAAAATTTAAAATAATTTTAAATATTTATTAGATCATTTACAAATAATGATAATAAACTTATTCTATGTTTTATGCAAAGAAACCATATTTCCTCAAATATAGTTTCCTCATAAGAAGAAGGAGGAGGAGGAGGAAGAGGAGGAAGAAGAATAATTGTTTTCTTTCAGATTTTGGCAAATCTCTTTTAATATTTGGCTTTTTATAGCAAACAATTGGATGTCACAGTTGCTTTTGCATTCATTCTGTTGTGCTGTTAGTTTGATTGAATTATATGAAGAAAACCTGGACATGTACACACACACACATACATATAAAATTATACATCTATATATATATATATATAATGATGTAATGATGTAATCTTTCTAAATAATTATTGTGGTTATTCTTTGACATGAAGTAGTTTCTCTTTTTTTTTTTTTTTTTGTAGCGACAGAGTCTCACTTTATTGCCCTGGGTAGAGTGCCATGGCGTCACACTGCTCACAGCAACCTCCAGCTCTTAGGCTTAAGCGATTCTCTTGCCTCAGCCTCCTGAGTAGCTGGGACTACAGGCGCCCGCCACAGCGCCCGGCTATTTTTTTGTTTGTTTGTTTTTTGCAGTTTGGCTGAGGCCGGGCTTGAACCCGCCACCTTCAGTATATGGGGCCAGCACCCTACTCGCTGAGCCACAGGAGCCGCCCCCAAGTAGTTTCTCTTTTAAGGGTTAATTGAAATATAGAATTTAAAAGGAGATCAAGGAACTTCTTGAACTTTGAATGCATCTTCTATTTCAGCATGATTTCAAAACCTCACATTCTGGCCTACTGATTTGCACCAATCTTCAAAATGCTTGCAAATATTAAACAATATGAAAAAAATCAGTCATCAATATCAACACCAGTTTCATTAGAAAAGTCTCTTAAGTATCGACAAACAGTCTAGCTACGAGTGTCAGATAAAATTTTCCAAAATTATAATATTTTCCTGAAAGCTTCAATTTTTTTTTAATTGAAAATGCTGCCAGTTGCTTTCCGTGAAGTGAAAGGCTCATTTTGTTAATTTTTTTTTTTTATAATTTTATTGAATCATAATTCTGTACATTGGTGCAATCATAGGGCACGATTCATATACATTCAGAAATGTTTTGATCGTACTGTTACAGTTAGCCTTCATGGCATTTTCTTGATCACTATATA
>CAUYON010049524.1:0-16869 GCA_963573935.1 Arctocebus calabarensis
ATAATTTGAAGAAAACCAATATTCGCCTTAAAGGGATCCCCGAAAGTGAGGAAGTGGCTTCACAAGGCACAGAGTCTCTTCTTTATGAGATTATGAAAGAGAAATTTCCAGACATGCCAAGAGATTCTGAAATTCAGATAGCAGAAAGGTTGGCTGACTAGATACAAAAACTCAGGACAGATATCTTCTGCATATAAGAATCTCATCCTACCTTAAAAGATAAATATTGACTCAGGGTGAAGGGATGATCATCTATATTCCAGGCAAATAGAAAGCAGAAAAAAGCAAGTGTTGCAATTTTATTCACAGATACAATAGGCTTTAAACCAACAAAAGTAAGGAAAAGATAAGGATGGTCACTTCATATTTGTTAAGGGTAATATTCAATATGATGAGATTTCAATTATTAATATTTATGCACCCTGGTAATATTTATACCAGAATGCGCTTCAGTTTATAAGAGAAACAAGAAACAGTAACAGACATGATTAACTTGATTTCTCCAGCACCCTATAAGTTGGAGATTGTAACACTCCTTTGGCAGTATTGGATAGATCCTCCAATAAGAAGCTAAGCAAAGAAATTTTAGATTTAAACTTAACCATTCAACATTTGGATTTAACGGACATCTACAGAACATTTCATCCTAACAAAACTGAATACACATTCTTCTCATCAGCCCACAGAACATACTCCAAAATTGATCACATCTTAGATCACAAATCTAACCTCAGCAAATTTAAAAGAATAGAAATTATTCAACAAGATCCTAACAAACAGAATCCAACAACACATCAGACAAATTATACACCATGACCAACTGGGCTTTATCCCAGGGTCTCAAGGCTGGTTCAATATACGTAAATCTATAAATGTACTTCAGCACATAAACAAATTAAAAAACAAAGACCATATGATTCTCTCAATTGATGCAGAAAAAGCTTTTATTAATATCCAGCATCCCTTCATCATTAGAACACTAGGAAAATTGGTATAGAAGGGACATTTCTTAAACTAATAGAGGAGTGGAATTAAATTGAAATTGTTTCCACGTAGATCAGGAACAAGGAAAGGCTGCCCATTGTCTCCATTGCTCTTTAACATTGTAATGGAAGTTTTAGCCATTGTAATTAGGGAAGAAAAGGCGATCAAGTATATCCACATAGGGTCAGAAGAGATTAAACTTTCACTCTTCGCAGATGATATGATTGTATATCTGGAAAACACCAGGGATTCTACTATGAAACTTTTAGATGTGATCAAGGAATACAGCAGTGTCTCAGGCTACAAAATTAACACCCATAAATCTGTGGCCTTTATATATACAAACAAGCCAAGCTGAAAAAAACAGTCAAGGACTTTATTCTTTTCACAGTAGTGCGAAGAAGATGAAATATTTGGGAGTTTACCTAACAAAGGACGTTAAAGGACGGGAAAGATCTCTATAAAGAGAATTATGAAACTTTAAGAAAAGAAATAGCTGAAGATATTATATACCATGCTCATGACTGAGAAGAATCAACATTGTTAAAATGTCCCTACTACCCAAAGCAATATATAATTTTAATGCAATTACCATTAAAGCTCCACTCTCATATTTTAAAGATCTTGAAAAAATAATACTTCATTTTATATGGAATCAGAAAAAACCTTGAATAGCCAAGATATTACTCAGAAATAAAAACAAAGCAGGAGGAATCACACTAACAGACCCGAGACTGTACTATAAATCAATAGTGATCAAAATAGCATGGTACTGGAACAAAAACAGAGAGGTAGTTGTGTGGAATAGAATAGAGAACCAAGAGATGAATCCAACTACTTACGGTTATTTGACCTTTTAAAAACATTCAGTGTGAAAATGTTTAACAAATGGTGCTGGGTGAACTGGCTGGTGAACTGCAGAAGAGTGAAACTGGACCCATAACTTTTACCATTAACTAAGATAGACTCTCACTGGATTAAAGATTTAAATTTAAGACATGAAACTATAAAAATACTAGAAGAAAGTGAAGGGTAAACTCTTGAAGAAATTGGCCTAGGTGAATATTTTATGAGGAAGACCTCCTGGGCAAGTATCAAAAATATACTGCTGGGACCTGATCAAACTAAAAACCTTCTGCACAGCCAAGAACATAGTAATTAAAGGAAGCAGACAGCCCTCAGAATGGGAGAAAATATTTGCAGGTTATGACTATGGACAAAGGTTTAATAACCAGAATCCACAGAGAACTCAAACATATTAGCAAGAAAAGAACAAGTGATCCCATCTGAGGGTGGGCAAAGGACTTGAAGAGAAACTTCTCTAAAGAAGACAGGATCATGGCCTACAGACACATGAAAAAATGATCACCATCCTTAATCATCAGAGAAATGCAAATCAAAACTACTTTGAGATATCACCTAACTCTAGTAAGATTAGTCCACATAACAAAATCCCCAAAACAGAGATGTTGGCATGGATGTCGAGAAAAGGCAACACTTCTACACTGCTGGTGGGAAAGCAAACTAATACATTCCTTTTGGAAAGATGTTTGGAGAATACTTGGAGATCTAAAAATAGACTTGCCATTCAATTCTATAATTCCTTTACTAGATATATACCCAGAAGACCAAAAATCACATTATAACAAAGACATCTGTACCAGAATATTTATTGCAGTCCAATTCATAATTCCTAATTCATGGAAGAAGCCCAAGTGCCCATCAACCCATGGATGGATTAATAAATTGTGGTACATGTATACCATGGAATATTATTCAGCCTTAAAGAAAGATGGAGACTTTACCTCTTTTATGTTTACATGGATGGAACTGGAACATAGTCTTCTTAGCAAAGTATCTCAAGAATGGAAGAAAAAGTATCCAATGTACTCAGCCCTACTATGAAGCTAATTTATAGCGTTCATATGAAGGCTATAACCCATTATAGCATAAGAGTATGGGGAAAGTGGCAAGGGAGGGGAGAGGAGGAGGAGGTTGGGAGGAGGAAGAGTAATTGGTGGGACCACACCTATGGTGCATCTTAGAAGGGTACAGGCAAAACTTACTAAATGCAGAATACAAATGTCTTCACACGATAACTAAGAAAATGCCATCAAGGCTATGTTGAACAGTTTCATGAAAATATTTCAGATTGTAAATGAAACCAGCACATAATACCCCTTGATTGCACTAATGTACACAGCTATGATTTAATAATAATTAAAAAAAACAAGAATCAACTGTATCTTTTTCCATATTCATACTTGAATGATAGTGTATTTGGCTTGGCTAATAGTCTGGACCTTCACGATGGAAATAATATTCCCTCAAAATTTTGAAGATGTTATTCCATTGTCTGCAGGTTTCTAATCCTGATGGGGCTATTATTCTGCTACTTGGATGTTTAAGGCCTTTTTACCTATTGTAAACTCTCTTAGTTGGGGCATCTTTCATTTATGGTGTGGAACACTTTTCTATTTGAAAACTCATTTCATTTGATTTCAGAATATTTTCTTACATTACTTATTTGATAATGTTGTCTTTTTCAATTTCCTCTTTGAGAAACCACTGTTAGCTTGATATTGAACTCCTAGAGGGAGGTAAAGTCTTTACTATTTTTCATCTCTTTGTCTTTTTGGTCTTTTAAATTCATATTTCAAACTTTTATTGAATTTTTATTTCTGCTATAATACTTTTATTTTCTAAAAATTTTTCTTTCTGTTCCCTCTATATATTTTTAATAGTATTTTTAAATACAGATGTAATATATGAGGATTGTCCAGAAAGTATCCAACCATGTAGAATGAAAAAAATTTTATTAACAATGGCTGGAGACTTTCCAGACAGCCCTTGTACTTTCCTATTTCTAGAGCTATTAATTAGGGACTTAATTTTTTTTTCCTTTTCTTAGTTTCATTCCATGCTCCTTATATTGTCTCTGTTTCTGTGGAGTTCTGATTTTCTCTGGAGGTTCTCTTTCATGTTAGAATATTTCCTCAGATGTCTGGTGGTATTTTGCTAGTTGGTCATATTTCAGAGCAAGACACCAAAAACCTGCAAGGAAGCCTTGTGAGTGATGTGTATGTGTGTGTGTGTGTGTGTGTGTATGTGTGAGAGAGAGAGAGAGAGAGAGAGAGAGCAAGCGAGCGCACACAGGGTGAAATTCATTAAAGTGTGATGAAGCATAGTCCTAACAATTTACTGGGATTATTTAATGTCAGTATCTGATGTCAAATTTTCTCATAGAGAGTAAACTTCTAGTTCTAAAATAAAGAGAAGTCCCATTCTGGTCTAATATTAAAAAATAATGGCATTTTGGGTTATCTTAATTTTTTCATATGCCATTAAGATAGTGGTAAATTTTTATTTTCTCAAATGCAAAACAAGAGGACAGATGAGGGTCTTAGGAAATAACATGATATCTGGCACCCAAAAAATATTTAACGTTTGTGTATTAATTTTCACTGTAATGGTGAGATCTATCACAAAGCAAAAGGAGCTTCTTTTTGAAGACACACATTTTTCAAAATCAAGAAAAAAGAGAAAGAAGAAATAGAAGGAGGGGATGAGGTGAAGGGAGGAAGTAGCAGAAGGAGAGAAAAGGAAGAGAGAGGAAAAGAGGCAGAAAAGAAAAGGAAAAGAGGAAGGAGAAGGAGAAAGACAGGATGAGAAGGAAGGCAAGAGGCATCAGAGGGGAGGCGGGATGGCAGACTGAGACACGAATCACCAGATCTTCTCAGAAAGAAGGAAAAGTCAGATGAAAAAAACAGTGCCTAGGTGCAATTCTGAGAGGAAAGTGCCAGAACCTTCTGGAGATTCCAGAGGAAGTTGTGGAGTAGAAGCAGCAGCATCAAGATTTTGGCTGAGATCAACCCACAAGGAAGTTGGAACACCATGGAAAGGATAGGTGGGGACTTGCTTCTTTTCCCCGCACACCTCTGGCAGGCGCAGGATCCTGAACTGTTGGAGAGCTTTTCAAACTTCATGAGCTCCAAAGCTGCTGCTGCTACTTCTTTTTTTTTCTTGAGACAGAATTTACTTTGTCACCTTCGATAGAGTGCTGTGATGTCATAGCTCACAGCATCCTCATACTCTTGGGCTCAAATGATTCGCTTGCCTCAGCCTCTCATGTAGCTGGGACTACAGGCACCCGCCTCAACGCCTAGCTATTTTTAGAGACTGACTCAGGCTGGTCTCCAACTTGTGAGCTCAGGCAATTCAGGGTGCCTTGGCCTCCTAGAGTGCTGGGATTATAGGCGTGAGCCACTGGGCCCAGCAGTTGCTGCATCTTCTCCGGAACAGAGCACCAGGCTGCCAGCACCCTGATGGTGGCTCCCCCACACCACATAACAAGCAGAGGAAGTGAGGCACATACCATACTGTTTTCTACCCATTGTGTGGCTCTGTCCTCCCCATGGAGTTTCAGCCCTTTGGTTTCCTTGTCACTGGTCCCCATACAAATATTTCCTAACATCTGCCCAGACAGTGGTGGCACAGGAGTCTTGTGGGTCCTGTGGGAACTGTGTGATCCTAACGCTTGGACATTCAGGGTGGGCTTTCTTCAGGAGGGGCTTTCTTCAGGAGGTGCAGCAAGCTGGGGAAACCCTTGGCACAAAGGGGACCAGAATGCCAGCTATCATCCTTCAGACTGTTCCCTTCTTCCTCCCCTGCCCCGCCGGGCTGCTGATGCACCCATGACAGCTCTGCTGTGAGCTGGGACAGGGGTCCCATGAGATGACTGCACTGAAGTCTTAAGAACAGCCGCTTCCCCTTTGCTGGTGCGCCTACCACACCAACGCTTCCATAGAGAATGGCGCTCATGTCTTTTCACTTAAAGACCTGCAGCAAAACAAGAGATGCTCACAGTCTGGGCCCCCTGCCTTCCAGCTCACCCTGGTGCTGCCCTCAGGCTGCTTCATTTAGAGCAAGGCTCCCTCTTAGTTAACCTGCTTGAGCACTCCATGGGCAACTTGGGACTGCAAGTTTTGGGGACGGTCAGGGATAGGTTTGGTGGATCAGATCATAGGCCTTTACTAATGGGTACAGAAGGGGGATTTGTGAACTAATAATCTTGGCAGATGAGGGAACCAATGTAAGCAGAACTAAAACGACTCTGCAGTGTAGGTCTAAGCCACAGCACACTCACAGTGGTGTCCCACCCACCACAGGCAAGCTGAGCTTCCCCTCCAGAGCGAGATCTGGGGAGGGCAGCTCCAGCCCTTGGTGCCTTTGTTGCTGAGGAGGCTAGTTTGGGCTACTGCATGTGGCCAGAAACCAGAAGGAGATTTGCACCTGCTGGGTATGGGGAAAAGGGGAGCTATTTTTATCTTCTTTAGCAGATTAGCAATGCCTTTTATTATAGATACCAGCTTATTTGTCTTATACTCTTCATTAGATTATAACCTTCTTCAGGGTGGCGCCTGTGGTTCAGTGGGTAGGGCGTTGGCCCCAAATACAAAGGGTGGTGGGTTCAAACCCAGCCTGGCCAAACTGCAACAAAAAAGTAGCCAGGCATTGTGGCTTCGCCTGTAGTCCCAGCTACTCAGGAGGCTGAGGCAGGAGAATCACCTAAGCCCAGGTGCTGGAGGTGGATATGAGCTGTGACTCCATAGCACTCTACTGAGGGCAATAAAGTGAAACCCTGTCTCTGAAAAAAAAAATAGAGTATAACCTTCTTGAAAGCAAAATGGAGTGTTACTAAGGCTTCCCAACTTACTGTGGTGAAGAATTAGGTTCGTATTTATTTTAACAATTTCCAGTCATCACAGTGTGATAATTTTGTGTAAAATTATATAGAAGTCATAGCAGTATCAAAACCCTATAAAAGATACTTTTACAGTAAAAGTACAGTACTTATGTCTTCATAAAATGGTAAAAAACAGCTCACTCATTGGCCTTTGTGAAGAGACCAGCGCCATTTTTACACCCTCCCCCTCTTCTTCCACCTTACACTCCAACTAACCACAAAGTAGAACAGCCCCTGGACAGGGTCAGTACCAGGTGGAGCCAATAAGGAACCTCCTAGTCACCTCAGACCCTGCACCAACCAATCCCCAACTTGACCCCTTGTTTACCTCAGAAAAGTTATTCTCACGTTTTATTTCAACCCAAAATGCATCAGCCAAAGAGTATAAAACCTACTTTCATTTCCACCTTGTGGTCGTCCTCTGTGCAGAGCACTGCTAGAGGCATGGCCCGAGCATATGCTTGAATAAAGACACTCCTTTGTTCTTACATGTGTGTCTGGTAGTCTCTCAGTGGTAAAACTTGGTGGTAACATTGGGAGCTCGTCTGGGATACCTGCCCTGTGACACCACTGCACACAGAGTGCTCCGGGGACCGGTGGCGAGTCTTGAGTCTTAAGTCTTGAGTCTTGTGTGCATGATTGTTCAGTGACTGGTAACTTTTATCAGGGTCTGGGTGGACATGCAGCAAAAGGGCACTGACTTTGAGTCGGGAGAGATGTCTCCGGTTCACCTGGTTTCAGGACTGCCTGGGTGGATTTCATATCCACCAGGCCTGGTTTCATAGAGTTGGTAAGGCTGACTCCGTCCAGTTTTAAGTCAGACTGAGGACGTTTGAGTGATTAGTTTGTGTTTGTATTTGTCTTGGATGGAATTAGGTGTAAGTGTTCATGTGTCTCTTTAGTGATTATTTTCAACTCTTTGTTTGTACTTTATTGGAGGATTGGTTGGGTGCCCCCAGCCCTTGACCTAGGAAGTGTGTGTGAGTGGGTGGCAGGCCTCTATCTTCAGGGGACATTGGAAGATTTCTCCTCTGGAGAAACTGGGTTATTGACTTTCTTTCTACTATGTGTTTTGGATCCTCAACCGCTTGGAGCCTTTTTGGCTTGGCACTCATTGTGCTCTTTGTCCTTGTTATCGGTGTTGGGCTTGGTAGTGCTGCCCCTTTGGATTGGTCCATCAGGGAACATGTGGTGTTAGCCTGCCTTTATTACTTTTTGGCAGTCTTGTTTGCATTTGTAACCCCATTTACAAATGCTTCACAGCTAGATCTAGTTCCTCTGCTTTACCTTAATATCTCCTTTATTATCTCTCTGTCCTGTTCCCTTGACTAGACATGGGACAAGCACAGACCACCCTCTTAACCCTATTCCTCGCCCACTTTCAAGACGTCCAGACCCATGCCAGGGATTTAGGCCTACTAGTGAAAAGAGGCAAACTTGCCATTTTCTGCCACAATGAGTGGTCCATGTTTGGCGTCAAGTGGCCGGAGGAAGGACCTTTCCATCTCCCCACTATATATCAAATGAAGGACATATTTTACGGGAACCTGACCACGTGTCTTATATCACCACCTGGCAGGTTTTAGTAGAACAGCCTCCCCCTGGGCCAAAGCCCTCCTATCTCCAAGCCCCATGGTTCTCACTCTGAAGGAGAAACCTGGGAAACACCCAACCAGGACTTCAGCCCCACTTTATCCAGTCCTCCCACCCGCCATCAAACCCCAGGAAGAGATACTTCTGTTGAACCCTCCACCATACCAGACTATGAAGGCTGGAGAGGCAGAGATGGCAGGAGCTCCTAGGGGAGGGGAGGGTCCTGACACTAGGGGAAGAAACCAAAGAAAAAGGGCCCAAAGGGCCGGCTCTGAGCCAGACTCTACAGTCCTCCCTTTCCAAGCCATAGGGCCCCCTGATGCACAGGGACGCCAAAATGTTGTCTATTGGCCTTACTTGATGAGCAACCTCTATAATTGGAAAATGCAGACACCACCATTCTCAGAGAAGCCTAGTGGTTTAATTAACTTGTTAGATTCCATCCTATTCACACATCAACCTACCTGGGACAATTGTAGCCAGCTCCTCCCAATCCTCTTTACCACTGAAGAAAGGGAGAGGATCCTGGCAGAGGCTCGGAAGCTAGTCCCAGGGGAAGATGGGAACCCTCCCTTGAACCCTGAGGGTGTCACTGAAGGATTCCCCTTGTCATGTCCCAATTGGAATTATAACACTCCTGAAGGTAAGGAGAGGATCAAAGTTTACCACCAGGTTCTCATGGGGGGGCTCCGGGCAGCAGCCTGGAAACTCCCAAATTTGGCTAAAGTTAGTCAGATTAAGCAAGGTAAGGAAGAGGCACCTGGGGCTTTCCTGGAATACCTCTTAGAGGTGTACCACACTTACACCCCGATGGATCCAGAAGATCCCATCAATCACTCTGCTGTAGTCATGGCCTTTGTCAACCAAACAGTGCCCAACATTCATTGGAAGGTGCAACGGTTAGAGCGTCTGGGGGATAAAACAATCTCTGAACTCTTAGCAGTAGCAGAAAAGGTGTACAACAACTGGAAGCACCAGTGAATAGACAGACCAGGACATTGATCATTGCTAACAAGAGGCACACCTGGAGACTGGCTAAAGTCCTCCTAGCCACCACAGCTGGAACAGATTGCAGGATGCCAAGGGCTCAATGTACTGAAGGTAAGCTGGAGGGCCGGGAGGAAGGGAGAGCCCCCTTGGAAGAGACAAGTGCGCCTATTGCAAGAAAAAGGGGCGTCTATTGCAAGAAAAAGGGGCATTGGAAAACTGAGTTCCCCGAGCAGTCGGGAAGGCTGCAACAGAGCCCAGCCTGAATCCTGGAATTAGGGAAACTGAGCTGCTAGGGGAGACAGGGTTCAGAACCCCTCCCCAAACCCAGGGTAACTCTAAAAGTGGAGGGAAAACCCATAGAATTCCTGGTGGACATCATTGCTCAGCATTCCAACCTCAAATGGCCTCTCAGAAGCCTATCTAACCGTAAGGGCCCAAGAGGCTACAGGGACTAGTCAATACTCATGGACTACTCAAAGGACATTGGATTTGGGGACCAACCAAGTGTTACACACCTTCATGGTCATTCCTGAGTGCCGCTACCTGCTATTGGGAAGAGACTTGCTAACCAAAATGGGAGCCCATAGCCACTTTTGACCTTGTGGAGTTGAGGTCACTCAGACTGACAGGGAACCCATCTGTGTCCTGACTGTTTCACTATCAGATGAGTACCAGCTCCCATGAAAGTCAGGCAAGTCACCCCTGCATGTCCTCTGATTTAGATGACTGGCTGTCTGAGTTCCCAAACACTTGGGCAGAGACTGGAGGGATGGATTATGCTTCATGCTGTCCTCCAGTACTGATGGAACTCAAGGCAGGGGCCCTGCCAATACAGGTAAAACAGTAGCCCAAGCTCTGAGAGGCCTGGGAAGGTATTACACCCCATATAAAAAGACTAAGGCAGTTGGGGGTACTGGTCTCCTGCCAATCATCCTGGAATACACCCTTGCTGCCTGTCAAAAAACTGGGCTCCAATGACTACCAGCCAGTCCATGACCTCAGGGAGGTCAATAAGCGGGCAGCCAACATCCATCCAACAGTGCCCAATCCCTATACCTTGCTCAGCACTCTACCTCCTACTAGAAAATGGTACACACAGTTTTGGACCTAAAAGATGCCTTCTTCTGCCTGCCTCTGGCACCTGCGAGCCAACCCATGTTCGCATTTGAGTGGTGTGATCCTGGAGATGGGTTTAACGGACAACTCACCTGGTCCCGGTTACCACAGGCTTCAAGAATTCACCCATCATCTTCAACAAGGCCTTACACAAGGACCTCAGTAAGTATCAAAGAGATAACCCCCGTACAAGCCTGCTTAAGTATGTAGATGACCTCCCAGTGGTGGCATATGGCCAGGGTGAGTGCCATCATGCCACCTGAAACCTCCTATAGACCTTTGGGGAGCGAGGATATCGAGCCTCAACTAGGAAGGCCCAAATCTGTAAAACCCAACTGACCTATCTCTGTTATCAGACTCTAGGAAGGAAACCATCTTAAAAATTCCCAGACCCGAAAACCAGAGAGAAATTAGAGGATTCTTAGGGTCAGCAGGGTTTTGTCAGCTGTGGATCCCGGGGTTTGCTGAAAAGGCAAAACCGTTGTATGAGGCCACCCGAGGACAGGAACCCCTGATTTGTACCGAGCCAATGACTCAAGCCTTTGAGATTATTCAAACTGGCTCGGTGCCCGTGGCTAAATGGGCTAAGGCGCCAGCCACATACACCTGAGCTGGCGGGTTCGAATCCAGTCTGGGCCCGCCAAACAACAATGACGGCTGCAACCAAAAAATGGATGGGCGTTGTGGCGGGCGCCTGTGGTCCCAGCTACTTGGGAGGCGGAGGCAAGAGACTCGCTTGAGCCCAGGAATTGGAGGTTGCTGTGAGCTGTAATGCCACAGGACTTTATCCAGGGTGACAGCTTGAGACTCTGTCTCCAAAAAAAAAAAAAATCACATTTAGCTAAAATGTTAAGAGCACATATTAAGTGTTATGGGATTAGAGCTATTAAGCCAGGAAATATTTTATTTATTTCTGTTGTAAACTTAGTGCTACCACTGAATCTAAACAGTAGATGAGGATGATCTGTAAAACTCTATGAATGTTACTCCTAAGTCCTTTTTTCATATTTTACCCAAGAAGGGGGACTATACACTTTCTTTTTGGCCACAAATGCTTTTATTTGGATTATGATGTGAAAGCCTTTTGTGTACTAAAGGAGCAAATTGTTTCTAATACATGTTGTACACTGTTTCTAATACAGGTCTAAGTGTGTATAATGTGTATTATCCTGTACTTAAAGTATATAATTTTTATGTATGTATCTTCTTCTGAAAACAGTGAAAATGTCCATGATTTTGTTATTTATAAATTAACACTTAATACATAAAAACACTGAAGAAAAAAGTTAATCATTAGCCTTAATTTATAAAATATACCATAGGCAAATTAAGTTTTTGAGCTTCATCATCTTGAAATGATGATAATAGTTCCACTAGAACATAGGCACATTTATTTATGTTTTGTCTGTAGCTGCTTTTAAGCTATGATGGCGAGAGTTGAGTAGATTGCAAAAGAAACTTTATGGTCTACAAAGCCTAAAATATGCATTTTATGGCTCTTTACTGAAATAGTTTGCCAAGTATGCAGTATGACATTAAAGTATTTTCTCTAAAATATGACATTAAAGTATTTTCTCTAAACTAAGAATTTGTTCCATTGTTTTCTCACAAATAATTTTAAGTAAAGGTTGAGTGGCTTGGCACGGTGGCTCACACCTGTAATCCTAGCATGTAGGAAGCTGAGGAGAGTGGATTGCCTGCACTCAAGGGTTTGATCAGCCTGAGCAAGAGCCAGACCTTGTCTCTAAAAAATAACTGGGCATTGTGGCAGGTGCCTATAGTCCCAGCTAATCAGGAGGCTGGGGCAAGAGAATTGCTTGAGCCCAAGAATTTGAGATTGCTCACTTTACCGAAGATGACATAATAAGACTCCGTCTCAAAAAAGAAAAAAAAAAAAAAGAGAAAGGTTGAGTATCCCTAATCTGGAATCTGAAACGCTCTAAAATCTGAAACTGCCTGAGCACCAACATAATGCTCAAAGAAAGTGTTTATTTGGAGATTTTTGGATTAGGAATGCTCAGTCAGGATATATGTACAAATATTCCAAAATCTAAACCACTTTGATCCCAAACATGTTAGATAACGGATGCTCAATCTGTATTAGCATTCTAGTCTCCCACACAAAACAATATTATGTGAGTATCTTATATAGCTATTTATAGGATGCTCACCCCTACTACCTGTTATTCAGAAATCTCATTCAGAGAGGAAAAAAAGGGGAAAATTTATAAGATATGAGTCCTAGCAAATAAGCCAAACAAACAAAATAGTTTCTATTGATGCTTCCAAGGCATAAGCAGAGCTTGTATCAGTTTTTAATTTCTTAATTTCTAATGCGTAAGATTATTATTTGCATAAAACAGCCTGAGTACAGTGCTGCGGGTGTAATCCCAGTGCTTTGGGAGGCTGAGGCAGGAGCATCACTTGAGGCTAGGAGATCAAGACCAGCCTGGGCAGCACAGCGAGACTCTATATAAAAACTTAAAACTTAACTGTCTCTGTAAAATACTTAAAACTTAATTAGGCGTTGTGGTGTGTGCTAGGCTGAGGTGGAAGGATCGTTTGAGCCTGGGACTGGGTTTCAGTGTGAGCTCTGATCAGCCTGAGCTACAGAGCAAGACTCCATCTCCTTTAAAAAAAAAAGAAGAGTCCACTATTGACAGTTTAAAAATTAAGTATACTCGGCTCTTTGCCTATAGCACAATGGTTATGGCACCAGCCACATACACTAAGGAAGCCAGGTAAACGACAAAGACAACTGCAACAAAAAATAGCCTGGCGTTGTGGTGGGTGCCTATACTCCCAGCTACCTGGGAGGCTGAGGCAAGAGAATCACTTAAACCCAAGAGTTTGAGATTGCCGTGAACTGTGACACTACGGCACTCTACCGAGGGTGACATAGACTCTGTCTCAAAAATTTAAAAAAAAATTAAATTAAATATACTCTTATTTTGGTGTGGAGATATATTTCCATGTTTTATTATATTGCTAAATACAGAGATTATGGGTAGATTTGGATACAGTCTAACCTCCATAGTTGACCGTCTCCCTACATTGACCACCTCCTTAAGTTGACCTAATTTTCACAGATTGGACATGCTCCCCAGGTATTTATCAATAACAGCAGGCCTAGTTCCTTATGTTGACTACCTCTGTATGTTGACCAGTTTGTTACAGTTCCTTGGGTGGTCCACTTGCAGAGGTTCTACTGTACATGGATGTCAAGTATAAATAGTTTCTTTTGTTGGAGGCTCTGTAATTAAAGCTTTTGAGGATAGGTTTACATGACATCTCACAAATTTTCTAATTCAAAACCTGAACAGTTTTTGCTATACTTAAATAAATGTCATTAGATATTTCCATGAAATAACTTATTAAGTCAAATCTTTTGCTCTTGCAAAGAACAACCAATAATTAGCCTCAAGAACTGAATGACTTTTCTACTTGTTTGTTACTAGTTCTGGAACAGAAGTTAAATGAGTTCAGGGTTGGGTATATTTAAGTATTTCAGGACCATTTCTAAACCTGCCATAACAGTGTAAGTATAATAGCTAATTTGTTTTGAGTAAGACACAGTGCTAAGCATTTTATGTTCATAATCAACAATCCTCCAAAATAGGTAACTACTGTCATTGGTTGCCTCTTGGGTCACAAAACTTAAAATATTTAATATCTTGCTCAAAACTGTCTCAATCATAGGTATGTACATGCTTTAGTTTCTCTTCCTCCTGTTTCCACTTTGGTAATTCAAATCCTCCTTGCCTCCTTTTTTCATTTTATCATTTTAATTTCTTTTCTTTCCTTTTTTTTTTTTGTAGAGACAGAAGCTCACTTTATGCCCTTGGTAGAGTGCCGTGGCGTTACATAGCTCACAGCAACCTCCAACTCATGGGCTTAGGCAATTCTCTTGCCTCAGCATAGACTCTCCAGTAGCTGGGACTACAGGTGCCTGCCACAACGCTCAGCTATTTTTTGTTGCAGTTTGGCCAGGGCCGGATTTAAACCCGCCACCCTCAGTATATGGGGCTGGCGCCCTACTCACTGAGCCACAGGCGCCGCCCACCATTTTAAATTGTTATCTTCATATTTCTTACGAAGTCATACTTCAGATAAGAAATTTACTTGTAATAGGAAGAAAAGAAATAGTAAAATCTTGCTTTTGCCACTGCTGGTATTTTGAGATTTGTTTTAGAATAGAAGGGTCTCTAACGGAAAAGTTTGAAATACAGGTATCAATTGTGATAATCTGAGTTCTCTTAGAGATCATGTTATACTTAAGAGATTAGTGATACTTCATTATAGATATAATAAGCAGAGCACTGAATAAGGTAGGTGAATTTTCTCCCAACTGCAAGAAGAGCTTTTCTCTTTCTTTATTCCAGTATCTCTAAAAGAAATAGATGAATCAAAAAAAATAATGTTCTTATATAAAGGTTTTGTACAAATTTAAGAGATGTAGATAATTCACACTCGATTTCTTCTGTTTTCATCCCATTTATGTGACAAGCATATTGACCTAGAGCCAAGTATTTACAAACAAAGGTCCCTAACTTCGAAAATCTAAAGGTAGGGGTCTTGCTCTCCGTCCACTAGAGCCCGAGAGGGAGACCCTGGCGGCTGCAGTGGCGTCTGACACTCGGCGCCTCCTGCCGTGCTCCGGGGCTGCATGTCCGAGGCTGGTGGGGTCGGGCCAGGCAGCTGTGGGGCAGGAGCCGGGCCTGGAGCCCTGCCCCCACAGCCACCGGCGCTGCCACCCGCGCCCCCCCAGGGCTCCTCCTTTGCGGCTGCTGCAGGGGGCTCGAGTGCCTGCAGTCCGGCGATGGCGGTGGCTGCGGCAGGCATTGCCGAAGGACCGGGAGGTGGTGGCTCGGCCCAGATCGCCGTCAAGAAGGCGCAACTGCGCTCCGCTCCGTGGGCCAAGAAACTGGAGAAACTC
Source organism: Arctocebus calabarensis (assembly GCA_963573935.1). Classification (NCBI taxonomy): domain Eukaryota; kingdom Metazoa; phylum Chordata; class Mammalia; order Primates; family Lorisidae; genus Arctocebus; species Arctocebus calabarensis. The sequence goes on from CAUYON010049524.1 coordinate 15,366, forward strand.
GGAGTGTACGCCGCCTGCAAGGCTGAGGAATCTTGTAAATGCAATGACTAGAAAAACCCCAACCCCTCTCCTACTCCCCCCAGAGCCGATCTGCAGCAAATAATCGTCAGTCTAACAGAATCCTGTCGGAGCTGTAGCCGTGCCCTAGCTGCTCATGTTTCTCACCTGGAGAAAGTGTCAGAGGAAGAAATGAACAGACTCCTGGGAATAGTGTTAGATGTGGAATATCTCTTTACCTGTGTCCACAAGGAAGAAGATGCAGATACAAAACAAGTTTATTTCTACCTATCCAAGCTCTTGAGAAAGTCTATTTTACAAAGAGGAAAAGCTGTGGTTGAAGGCTCTTTGGAGAAGAAACCTCCATTTGAAAAACCTAGTATCAAACAGGGTGTGAATAACTTTGTACAGTACAAATTTAGTCACCTGCCTTCAAAAGAAAGGCAAACAATAATTGAGTTGACCAAAATGTTCCTAAACCACATCAACTATTGACATCTGGAGGCACCATCTCAACGAAGACTGCGATCTCCCAAAGATGACATTTCTGGATACAAAGAAAACTACGCAAGGTGGCTGTGTTATTGCAATGTGCCACAGTTCTGTGACAGTCTACCTCGGTACGAAACCACACAGGTGTTTGGGAGAACATTCCTTCGCTCAGTCTTCACCGTTCTGAGGAGACAACTCCTGGAACAAGCGAGACAGGAAAAGGACAAACTGCCTCTTGAGAAATGAACTCTCATCCTCACCCATTTCCCAAAGTTTTTGTCCATGTTAGAAGAAGAAGTTTATAGTCAAAACTCTCCCATCTGGGATCAGGATTTTCTCTCTGCTTCTTCCAGAACCAGCCAGCTAGGAATCCAAACAGTTATCAATCCTCCTCCTGTGGCTGGGACAGTTTCATTCAATTCCAACTCATCTTCCCTTGAGCAGCCTAATGGAGGGAGCAGCAGCCCTGCCTGCAAAGCTTCTTCTGGACTTGAGGCAAACCCAGGAGAAAAGAGGAAAATGAATGATTCTCATGTTTTAGAGGAGGCCAAGAAACCCCGAGTTATGGGAGACATTCCAATGGAATTAATCAATGAGGTGATGTCTATCATCATGGACCCTGCAGCAATGCTCAGACCAGAGACTAATTTTCTGTCAGCACATTCAGCCAGGGATGAGGCGGCAAGGCTGGAAGAGCGCAAGGGTGTAATTGAATTTCCACGTGGTCGGCAATTCCTTGAGCTAGAAACCAAACGAGAAGATCCTGATGTGGCTGGTTGGCTTCCAGAATGTGTTCTACCATCAGCTGCCTCGGATGCCAAAAGAGTACATCACACTGCTCGTCTTTGACCCGAAACACAAAACCTTTGCTTTCATTAAAGATGGCCGTGTTATTGGAGGTATCTGTTTCCATATGTTCCCATCCCAAGGATTCACAGAGATTGTTTTCTGTGCTGTAACCTCAAATGAGCAAGTCAAGGGCTATGGAACACACCTGATGAATCATTTGAAAGAA
>CAUYON010049525.1:0-10241 GCA_963573935.1 Arctocebus calabarensis
AAAAGCCTGAGCAAACAAAATCCTGTCTAGTTTAGCCGGGCGCTGTGGTGGGCGCCTGTAATCCCAGCTACTAGGGAGGCTGAGGCAAGAGAATCGCTTAAGCCCAGGAGCTGGAGGTTGCTGTGAGCAGTGTGACGCCACGGCACTCTACCCAGGGCGATAAAAGTGAGACTCTGTCTCTACAAAAAAAAAAAAAAAATCCTGTCTAGTCACCTCAGAAAGCTTTATATTCGTAGTCCATTTCCCCATGAGTCCCAGTGTTTTGTTAGACTAATTTGATAAATGTATTTGAAGGGTAAAGTATTAATGACTGATAATGTATCTAATGTATGACCCTCATCCCAGATAATGACTGCGCTCAGAGACCTTCATTGGAGTTATGAATGGTTGCCAGTGTAGGCACTAAGAGGATGGCTAGGGAGGTCTGGGCTTGGGGTTTCCTCATGTCCTTCATATCCCACCCCAAAACTAAATGGGGAGAAAAGAAAGAGTAGGCATCAAGATTTTTTTAATGACACAAAGAAGGGGAGTGCATGTCCAAAGAGAGTGGGCACTACAGGCCTGTTCTTCCCATTCCTCTCCAGCGCTAAGTGCCTTCCACAGCATCCACCTCCTCCCTTTCTGGAGACTGCAGCTGTATAACATATGATTCATGATTAAAATGTCCTCTATTGCAATGACATGAAAGACATAAAAGACACCATCAAGCTTGAAATTTTTCAAAATCCAAATAACTCTAATTTTAAAGCTAGATTTACTGCAATGGGTCGATGCCCCCCTCAGGCTGTGGGACTGTGCAAATGAAACGCCAGGAACACGGAATGGCATCCCTTTCCCATCTCTGTTTAGCGTGAAGTTCGGAGGATCAGAGAAAAAGCCAGCTGGCCAAGCCAGGAAACCATAAATTTCCAAACAATTTCCAATTAACTTTAAAGTATCTGTTCTCTATAGAGCACTGCCTTTTACTACAAGTCTTTTGGGTGGTGGTGAAGGAGCTCTGACAGCTGGAGTCCAAGATTAAAACCCCCAACAACTCCCTGAAAAGTGGCCCAGTGAGAAAACAGCTCTTGGTGTTTAAAGCTTCCCTCTACTACAAAGTGGCGGATGTGTGTATCAGGCAAACATCCAGAGATGAACTCTTTACCTATCTCAATTCCTCTTGGCTAAAGTCTATGAAATAATTAATTCCTGCCCCCTTGTCATCAGTTACATGATCTAGAGAAGTTCACGGGCATTGATAACAAGGCTGTCAACCTCTCTCTAATGCACCATTCCTTTGTGTGCATAGGCTCCCCTCCCAATCTGCTCAATCTCTGGAGGACAGGGTCCTTTGTCTGGAAAATCCCTCCCTCCACAATACAATCAGGGCTTAAGTGACTCCCTGGGCCTGTAGAACCAGTCACAATGCCCCATGCTTCCAGCCCTGAGAGCCCAGAATTCTGAGAGCCCGGAATTCATGACTGTGCAGATAAATGAATTATACACTTGGCCAGAGATTAAGCCTGGTCTTTTGTATAGCAACCTCTGAGGTCTGGGGGAAGATTTGACCTGTCAGGATCCGTGTTCATTCTGCCTTGATGAGAGGCAGAGCAAAGCGGTCGTGGCTGTACAATCCCACACCCTGGGGTGTGATAATCAGCAAATTGCAGACAAGGAATTGGCTATTGCCTAATTCTCATTGTCCGGGGCCCAGGTTGAACTGGTCAGTGACTAGCAGGCTGTTTTTTTGACTCCAGATGGCAGACCCATCTCTTGCCAGGCAAACCAAGAAAATAAGAGCCTCCTGAGCTGAGGTGCCAACAAGAAAAGGGTCACAGATTTTCAAGAGGCCAAAGGCACAGAGCAAAGTTTACTTAGAATCCCACAGAGAGGGCTGAGTCAGGAGCGATCCAGGACCTGACCTCTGCTTCCTTGGCTTTAAACTCAAAGATTTTAGGTACAGACGGGAGAATGACAACATTTTGAACAAGAAAAACATAACAATTGCCACTTTAAACTGATTCTCTAATAGGTCAACTGCATGGCCTGCAAATGTGAGTCACTTTAAAACCATACATCTTCAGATTTATGGAGGGTTCTGTATGCCAAACATGAGCTGTCTGTTGTCTGAAGGGTAACACTTATCTTGGTTGACTCCTCATGTCTTCCTTATGTCTCTGTTCAAATGTTTCTTCTTCTTTTTTTTTTTTCAAATGTCTCTTCTTTAGGGATCCCTATTTATTCCCAGTCCACATTAGATGCCCCCCCATTAGAATCTCTAATTGTATATGTTCATTTTCTTTCATAGCACTTAAACTTTACCTGTATTTACTTCACTAATCTTTTCAACAAATATTTATTACACATATACTGTCTCTATAGATATAACAGTCAATGAAACAGACAAGGTTCCCTGGCCTCAGGGAGCTTACATTATAGTAGGAGAAAGAGACAGATAAAAGTAATATTATATTGTAAATAAAGTTCCAGATGTAAATTTTCATGCCAAAAACTTTTTGCAACAAGTTTTACACCAGTCAATGTATATCCTACAATGTATGGTAATAACTAATTAGGTTTCTCTCTCTCTGCCTTTTTTAAAAGTTTTTTTTTTTCAATTGATACATAATAATTGTATACATTTATGGAGTTCAATGTGATGCTTCAATACATGTATATATTGTATAATGAGAAAATTAGGGTAATAAGAATATCCATCAGCTCAAACACTTGTCATTTCTTTGTGGTGAGAACATTCAAAATCCACTCTTCTACCTGTTTTCAAATATACAATGCATTATTCTTTTTTTTTGTGAGACAGAGTCTCACTTTATGGCCCTGGGTAGAGTGTCATGGCATCACACAGCTCACAGCAACCTCCAACTCCTGGGCTTAGGTGATTCTCTTGCCTCAGACTCCCGAGTAGCTGGGACTACAGGCGCCTGCCACAACGCCCGGTTAGTTTTTTGTTGCAGTTTGGCTGGAGATGGGTTTGAACTCACCGCCCTTGGTATATGGCGTCAGTGCCCTTCTGATTGAGCCACAGGCGCCACCCACAATGTATTATTCTTAATCCTAAATCACCCTACCATGCAATAGAACACCAGAACTTATTACACCTATCTAACTGTAACTTGTTGATCAACCTCTCCCTCTCCACCTTCTTCCCTCCTCCTCCCTATTCTCCCAGCCTCTGGTAACCACTATTCTATTCTCTACTTCTATTAAATGTTTTTAGATTCCACATGAGAGACATCATGTAGTATTTACCCTTCAGTGCACAACTTATTTTATCTAACATGGCATCTTCTAGATTTGTCAACATAGTCACAAATGACAAGGTTTAATTCCTTTTAATGGCTAAATAGTATTCCATTGTGTATATACAGTACCTGAACTTTTTTTACTCTGTTCAACTGCTCATGGGCACTTATACTGAGTTCATATCTTGGCTATTGGGAATTGTGCTACATGGGAGAGCAGATACATGTATGTGTTCCACACACAGATTTCATTTCCTTTGGATATAGATCCAGTAGTAGGATTATAGTAAGCCCAGGACATGATGGCTTCACTGTTGAATTTTACTAAACATTTAAAGAAGCGCTAATACCATTCTTCTCAAACTATTCCAAAAAATCAAAGCAGATGGAATTCTTTCAAATTCATTTTATGAGGCCAGCATTACCTTGATGCCAAAACCAGACAAGGACACGGCAACAAAAACACTATAGGACAATATCCCTGATGAATTAGATGCAAAAATCCTTTATAAAATACCAGAAATCGGAATCCAACAGCACATCAAAAACTCATTTACCATGGTCAAATGGGATTCATCCCAGGGATTGATGGAGAGTTCAACATTGGCAAATCAATAAATGTGATACATCATATTAATGGAATGAAGGACAATAGATGTAAAAAAGCATTCAATAAAATTTAACACCCCTTCATGATAAAAGCCCTGAACAAATTAAGTAGAGAAGGAATATACCTCAACACAAAAAGGCCATACATGATAGACCCGTTGCTAACATCATACTGAATGGAGAAAAGTTGAACGCTTTTCCTCTGAAATCTGGAAAAAGAGAACAATAGTCATTTTCACCACTTCTGTTCAATATAGTACTGGAAGTCCTAGCCAGAGCAATCAGGCAAGAGAAAGAAATAAAATACATCCAAATTGGAAAAGAGGAAGTGAAAATTATCCTTGTTTGTAGAAGACATGATTTTATAAATAGAAAACCCTACAGATTTCACTAAAAAGCTGTTAAAACTAACAGATGAATTGAATAAAGTTATGGAATAAAAACTCTGTAATTTTTTTCTAGTTTACATAAATTTGATGCAAACCCATAATAACGAAGTGGTCTTTATCAAAGGAAATACTCATCCTTATAGATGTTTCTATTATCTTTTTAATTAACAAAACATGCTCACACTGCACTATGTTTATACTTTTATAATAACATTTACTTCTCTGAATGGTGATTGTTAATCTCCTGGTCACTTCTTATCACCAGGTAGTGAGCTGCTTGAGGGCAGAGACTGTGTCTTACTCATCTTTGTAATACCTAGAACTCATCCAGGTATTCAAGAAATATTTGTTGAAATGAGAATCTTGGAGCCTTATTACAGGTACTGAGACCACTCAGTGATCTGTGTGTTCTCTGGAAAATGGAACCCAGGAGTGAAGTAAGAATACAGGGCACATCTAGCCCAGTGGAGTTCAGTCCAGAACCCCCAGTTCTTTCCAAAGCTGGCCCTGTCTGATTCACACGCCCTTGAAAGTTTAATTCCAGATTTTGTGGGTTTCTACGGGCCCCATCTTTCAGAAAGCTCAGTAATTTATTATGGCATTTGTTAGAGATTACAGTGAAACTTTTATTGTAATGGGGACTCTTGGAGAATGGGCTGTGCAAATTTATAGAATGTTTGGTTCACTGAGGCCTAAGGAGAAAAGTTTCATGGATGAAAATCTTTCAAAATTGTCAGAATCAACCTTTTTGCCTCACAAAGTATAGTCAAGTATATTTGAGGACTAGCTGGGCCTCCAAGTTATTTTTCAGTGGATCATTTTCCATTGTCTGAGACAGAGGTAGAAGAAATATAGGAGATAGAATAAAAAACTAGGGATCTCAACATACTACTGGGATGCTGATTTACCCCCTCCCCAGGTTATATTACTGATTTCTTCTCAGATCATTTTCCTATCACATATAATTCCTCCTGAAAGACGAATGCCACAAACATCCCAGAGAGCAAAAATTCTAATCTATCAAGATTTTACTGAGTTATGTAAGCAGGATATCTATAATCCTATGGGCACACTTAATTTAAAAGAAAGCATTTCGCTCTACAGTTTTCTTCCCTAAGGTAGCTGAAATAGGATTTCAATAAAAGCACTCCTGTACAGTTGCAGTTGATTCCTGTAGTTTGGTTTGAACACACACACTTCTAGTCCCAAAGAACAAGACAATTTGGATTTTTAGAATGCAGGAAAGAATAATGAATGAGCTACTGACTAAGGAAGAAACTAGGTGAAATCAATCAATTGAACATGTTAAATGCACATTAATTTGCGGCTGGAATATTTGTTTTATATAGCTCACATACTCCTCTAAATCTTGTATCAATAGATGTGGTAATACCAGTAGGTACTCAAAATATGTCTACTTCTTTTAGTTTTGCTTATCTTTGGGGAACTGTGCAGGATGTAATAGGGGTAAGAGGTGGGTACATACCAGGATCATGGGTGCTTGAGGACAGGGATGGGAGTGGATGGGGAGAGGAATGTTAGGTTTAAGTGAAACCACTAGTGTGCTAAAATATTTCATTTCCTTTATCTAGGCAAATCCTAACCTCTTAATTCTACTGATTTAAAAAAAATAAAAAGGACAAAGGAAAATAGTACCTCAGAGAAAAAGCAAACTCTGACCAAGTTTTGTATAAACTCCTCTCTAGATCTGCCAGGAAAGCTTTCCAAAAGTTGGAAGTCTTAAGAAGGCTCTACTTCTTTGAAAGCACACTTACAAAGAACTCCCAGTGTTAGTTTTGTTGATTGCCCAAATCACTCTTGAGTCTCACAGGGAAAAAGAAAAAGGAAGGGCGCCCCTAAATGGGGGGGGGGATACTTCCTGAAGAGAGCTGTCTGCAGAGTTCTATTCTGACAGCCTGTTGTTTGAATTGGATGAAGAGGGTCTACACAATCCACAAGAGTCTGTGTTAGTGCTTTATGCTTTAGGAACTGTACAAAGTACTAGGTAGAGTAGCCTTTCTCAAAGAGAGGTACAGGATGTCCCTGGAGGTTGAAGAAATGAGAGAGAGAGAGAGAGAGAGAGATATTGAGATTCAGTAGTAAAAGACACTTTTTGCTAGCTTGCCCAAGGTCCACCACAAACAACATAGCATTCAGAGTCTCTTTTTGTCCTCCTCGTTCTTTTCCTCTCTTTCCCGTAACTTGGTTCAGGTCTAAGTTCTGTATGTACTCTGAATCTGTTTTTTAGTTCTCTCTTGTTACTGGTTCTGCACAACTCCATCCTGTGCACAGACCCTGGCCCCTTGTTTGCCCACCTTCATTTTTTCACACTTTCGCCCACCTAATTATTTGGCAGCCAGTACATTTGGCCTCTCTTCCAACTCTAAGCTCTTTTAAAACCATTTTTATTATTTTTTATTTATTTTGAGACAGGGTCTTGCTCTGTCACCCAGACTAGAATGCAGTGGCATCATCATAGCTCAGTGTAACCCCAAGTTCTTGGGCTCAAAGGATCCTCCTATCTCAGACTCCTGAGTAGCTAGGACTACAAGCACATGCCACCATGCTTGGCTAATTCTTCTTTTATTTGTAGAGATGGGGTCTCACTCTTGCTTATGCTGGTCTTGATCTCCTGGCCTCGAGCTATCCTCTGCCTCAGCCTTCTAAGGTTCTGCGATTATAGGTGTGAATCACCACACCTGGCCAACTCTAAGCTCTTATGAAAATAATCAACCAGGGCCAAAACTCCTCTGGTATAACAACATATGCCTTCACAAAAACCTATAAAATTAAGTTAAATGACCAATCCTTTACAGAAACTTATGTATCTCCAGTATTATAGGCACAGCTGCAAGGAAGCCATTATAAGGTAGGAAGAGGGAATAGTGGGGTATTTCTTCAAGAGGTGGTATAGAAAGTATACTAACCAGGGAGCTAAGAGACCTGGTCCCAGTTCTCTCATTAACTTTCTGTATTCACAAATAAGTCCTTTCTTTTCTCTGAACCCCAGTTTTCTTATTAGAAGAAGAAAAGTCATGAGTGAAATCATTGCTTTTTTCAGAAAGGGATCCTCTAACTCTGGCGGTTTGAGGTTGTTTGAAGTAGTACATGGATAAATCTTATTCATTCTACTTTTTTGTATTTATTCCATTTTACATTAGCAAAAAACTGGTTTTCCTTTTCCAGTTCTATTTTAAAGTAAATCTTTCAGATAAAACTGAGAATGAAACTACAGAAAAGTATTTAGTAAAATAATAAATACTACCTATAGCAAGAGTGAAGGTGTAATTTCCACTTGGATTTGGTGAATGAGTCTTACTGGTTCTAGCATTCTGGGTCAATGAAATAGTAAATAATGCTTGACAGTATTTATTATGTGTTAGGCATGTGCCAGTGTTCTATGAGTCTCTCTCTCTCTCTCTCTCTATATATATATATGTGTGTGTGTGTGTGTAAATATATAAACTAAATCATATAATTTTCATAACAACTGCAAGAATTAGGAACCATTAATATCTCTATTTTATAGATGAGGAACCTGAGATACAGAGGAGACAGGAACTAGACTAAGGTTACACACCTTAAAAGTCAGAGCCAGGATTTGAACCTGGGAAGACAAGATTCAGAAGCCACACTCTGGACTGGGAGCATTAGCATCACTTGGGAGCTTGTTAGAAATGTACATTCTCAGGCACCCGACTCAAACACATTCAATCAGAAACTCTGATGGTAAAGTCCAATAATCTGTGTTTTAACAAGCCCAATAGGAAATCTGATTTGAATTTCTGATTAAAATTTGAGTGTGTACTAGGCTGTACTGTACTGTACTATACTATACTGAATCAATGGCAGCAAGTGTGAAATGAGAGGACAGTGATGTGGATGTAGGTTGATGTAGAGTGAAGATTGGAGAAACGTGGCCACACGTAATAGCAAAGTAGAAGGAACCAGTTTAAGATTATGAAAAGAGAAAAGGAAAAAGCAAAGCACTGGACAAGGCAGAGACAGACCCTGGGAAGAAGCTAATGGTTTGGATTTTTTTGCCCATATGATGAAAAATTAATTAATAGCTTTTAGTGATGGTGGAGGGGGAACTATTTTGAGGAAAGAGATGACTGAATAAAATAAAGTATGCTGTGAGCCACAACCTTGACATGGGTGAAATGATATTTCATTACAGTGCTTAGGTGAGATCTTCTGTTTTGGGGAGCATAACTGATAGACGGCCTTAGCTCTGACCCTTTGAGCCCACCACTGTCAAGGCCATGTTTCCAATGGGCATTTCACAGTCAATGACTGAGTATGGCAAGAACACTAAGATAGACCCATTTCTGTCAGACAAGGAACTTTGCTGATCAGCAACTCTGGATTCCCTATCAGCCCAGCTGAAACTTACTTAGAACTGTGTTGCAATCTGACATTCTGCTTGTCCATTCCTCTTTCCTTCCTTCTATCCTTCATAGAGGTTGAGTTTGCACTGTGGTCTGATTAAGTCCTACCTCCTCTAGCCCCCTTCCCTTTTTCTTTCACAAGCACGTCTCTCAATAAATCTCTTATGGCTTGGCACCCGGAGCACAGTGGTTACAGTGCCAGCCACATGCACCAAGCGTGGCAGGTTCAAACCCGGCCCAGGCCAGCTAAACAACAATGACAACTGCAACAAAGAAAAATAGCTGGGCATTGTAGCAGGGCCCTATAGTCCCAGCTACTTGGGAGGCTGATGCAAGAGGCTTAAGCCCAAGAGTTGGAGGTTGCTGTGAGCTGTGACGCAATGGCACTCTACCAAGGCCGATATAGTGAGACTCTGTCTCAAACAAAACAAAACAAAACAAAACAAAACAACCCCCCCCACACACACAAACTCTTACATCTTGCAATCTGCTTTGTAGAAATACCAAATGAGTAAAGGGTTCTTCTGCAACCATAATTCGCCATATGAGTGAAGATGTGCAAGTATCTCAGGGTTGGATGATTTGAGGTTAAGAGTAACATATCGACAATGAGGTAAAGGCAGATGGAAGTGTGGGATAAGCTATCTTGAATGATTGAAAGGTGTCTAATTCCATGTGAAAATAAGGATGGTAGTGACAGCAAGATTGAGAAAGAATACTGGTTTATGAGAAGTTGAGGGTGGTATTTGACTTTTTCTTTTGTTGATTTTCTTGAGTTCTTTGTAGATTTTGGTTCATCAGCTCTTTATTAGATGCATAGTGTGCAGATAGCTTCTTCCATTCTGTAGTTTGTCTATTTGCTCTCTTGATTGTATCCTTGGATGTGCACTTATTTATTTTTGTGGTCACTGTGATTGCTTTTGGGTTCTTCCTCATGAATTCTTTTTCTAGGCCAATACCTACTAAGAATTCTAGAGTTCTTATAGTTTCGTGCCTTAGGTCTAAGTCTGTTATCCATTGTGAATTAATCTTCATGAGTGGTGAGAGGTGCGGATCCTGTTCTAGCCTTCTATATGTGGCTATCCAATTTTCCCAGCACTATTAATGGAATAGGGATTCCTTATCCCAGTGTAAGTTTTTATCTGCTTTGTCGAAGATCAGATAGCAATGTGACCTTTCAAAGAGTGTAAACTTATAACACAGTACTCTCTGGGGAAGACCTTTCCATGGCTGAATGCTCCTGGGAGAAGTAGTATCTTAGGGAACATTGTAAAGATAATCCACAAAACAGAAGAAGGCCCATTAGAAATGAGCAATGGGTCTGTCTGATTGAAAGAGGAGCTGAGATGGCATGAAAAAACTCAAACTTTTTTTTTTTAAATAATTTTATTGAATCATAATTATGTACATTGGTGCAATCACAGGACACGATTCATATACATTCAGAAATATTTTGATCGTACTGTTATAGATATCCTTCATGGCATTTCCTTGATCACTATATAAAGACATTAATACTCTACCTTTAATAAGTTTCACCAGTACCCTGCTAAGATGCACCGTAGGTGTGTTCCCACTAATTGCCCTCCCTCTACCCATCCTCCCCCCAC
>CAUYON010049526.1:0-11788 GCA_963573935.1 Arctocebus calabarensis
ACCATGGGGTACAGTGTGGGGACTTCACATGCAATCTGAGATATTTTATCAACCTGATTGACATACCATTCATGATATTTTCTTGTTTGCTATATGAAAACATTTTTGATCCTTGTTTAGAAGTTTTCCCGTGACCCTTCAAATATGTACCACACATGTGATCTCACCCTTTGTCCCATCTCCCCCCACCCTCTCCCTGATTTTTTAAAGCCTAAATTGCTTTCAGCAGAGAGTAAGATAATGGATGTTAAAGACTCTGGTGGTGTGAAAGTAAGTGAAAGTGATAGAAAACCTAAATCCCCTTAGAGCAGTGGTTCTCAACCTGTGGGTCGTGACCCCTCTTTAACAATGAAAATACACTGTGGCATTGGGGAGGCTGAGAGCCGCTTTCTTAGAGAATGCCCAAAGCACCACACACAGTGTTCGTGGCAGTCTGGGTTACGGACTACAGGTGAGAGCTCGTGGACTGGACTGCAGGGATGTTGCCTGTGAGCACTTGGTTGGAAGTAAGGAAATGCTAATGGACACGGCTGAGAGGGACCCGAGTTATGTATTGGCAGAGACTCGTGAAATTGTGTCCTGAAGTTATGTGAGATGCATAACTTCCGAAGGACAAACCTGGTCATTTAGCAGAAGAGATTTCCAATGCAAGTGTTGAAGGCGTAGCCCAGATTCATCTTGTTGCTTACAGTAAAGCAGGAGGAGAGAGAGAAAATCAGGGAGGAACTATTAAGCAAAAAGTAACCAGGATTGGGCAGTGCCTGTGGCTTAAAGGACTAGGACAACGGAGATGGCGGGTCCAAACCCAGCCTTAGCCAAAAACTGCAAAAGAAAAAAAAAAAAAAAGTAACCAGGATTGGATGATTTGGGAAACTAGCAGCCTATCCAGATAGCAAACACTGCTACAATAGAGAAATTCTCTATTAGAAAAGCATGCTGCTGAGAAAAGCTGAGAGTGTGGTTGTGCAACCTTCTGAAGGGACAAACACCTGACTTTGACATCAAAAGGGGATTCTTCATTCAGTCCCAAAGGCTTTTGGAAAGCATCGAGACTGCAGAATCAGTAATTTCAACAAATTCAGAAAGGGAAAGGGCAAAAAGTTAATGTAATCGTGTCCATAAAAATGAGGTGAGTGAAGACCACAGGTGTCATTTACCACATCGAGCCGAGGGTCCGTGTAAGTCCAAGGTCTTCCTGGTGGAGGCTCCTTCCCAGCGCGCACGACACTGCGACGTAAAATTCTGCCTTCTGATGAAGGGAACTGGCGCAGAAGCACAGCCTTTGTGGTTGCTTTGTCTTTGGGTTTCAGTTCTTTGAATATAGTATGGCTTTTTTTTTTTTTTGTATTTATTCTGCTTGTTATTTTCTGCTTCCCAGGTCCTTGGTTTGGAGTCTGTCACCAATCCTAGTTTCCTATTGTTTCTTCAAAGGCGTCTTCTCTCTTATTCTGTTGTTCAATTTTTTCTGGGATTGCAATTACATGGGTGTTAGAGTATTTGATATTCTCTTTCACCTCTTCAAGTTGGATTTTTTTTCCTTTATTGTTATTGGTTGGTTGGTTTTTACTCTGTTTTACTCTTTGCATTTCAGTTAGATAATGTCTATTGCCCCACCTTCAGTCTAATGCAGGACACGAAGCTGGGTCTCAGGACTGAGCTGTGCACAATTGTTTCAGCCCTTCCTCCACTTGAAATGTTTCACTGGCATTTCTGCTTCCTATCTGAGTAGAGCTCCATTTATATTGTTCTCTTGTTTCCACAGTGGTTTTCTCTACTGCAGTGATTTTCACCTGTAAGAGGATCTTAAGTGTGCTGTGAAAATTTTAAAGATAATGAATTAAATTATTTTCAAAAGAAGTTCAAAGAATAGGAAGCATATATATATATATATACTTTTAGGTTTTTTAATCCACATAATTTAAGTGTGCTGTGGAAGTTTAACTATAGGTTCAAGTGTGCCATGAAATAAAAGAGGTTGGAAAACACTGCCCTAGGGCCTCAGAGCATACGTTTTCTATTTCCTCTGCAAAGTCGGCCTCTCATGTCATAGAGAGATGCTTTCTAGACAAAGTTTTATCAATGGTGGCTGTGCCGTCCCCAGGTAGTATTAGGAGGGAAGCTTTCCCAGGAATCTTTGCAGTCACCCCCATGAGTACCTAGTGGGGTTCCTAGGGACAGCTGGGAGCAGGTGGTAGTTGCCCTACATCTGCAGCCCCCAGACCCTGCACCGTCTTACACTGGCCACCCTCTGGCTCTTCCAGTGTCTGTTACTGCTGGTGGGAAGAGAATGCTGGGAAACTGTGTGTCCACCAGGTAGCTGTGCTGCTGGTGGGAAGCGAATGCTGGGTACTGTGTGACCACCCGGTAGCTGTGTTTCTGTAAATGCCAGTTTAGTGGCCTGGCCTCTGACCTCAGGTCTCTGATGAGTTACAGCAGCAGTCTCCAAGCTTTTTGGTACCAGGGACCGTTTTCATGGATGACAATTTTTCTTTTGACCGGGGTGAGAGAAGGGTGGTTTGGGGATAAATCAAGCACATTACATTTATTGTGTACTTTATTTCTATTATTATTACATTGTACTATATAATGAGATAATTATATAACTCTCCATAATGGTGCTCTGAGCTTGTTTTCCTGCAACTGGACGGTCCCATCTGGGTGTTGTGGGGGACAGTGACACCCAAAGTGTGTTGCTCCTATCCTGAGCTCCACCTCAGATCTTCAGACCTGATTCTCATAAGGAGCGACCAGCCCAGACCCCTCACAGTACAGTTTGCAGCAGGAGTCACCCTCCTGGGAGAATCCAGTGGCACCTCTTGGCATCTGACAGGATGCAGACCTCAGGTGCTAGATGTGGCTTCATTGTTGGAGCAAATTAGCACATTCCCTGGTGCCTGGTGTGCAGCTACTATTCTGGAAAATGCCTTCTTCTCCTTCCCTGTCCACAAGGCCCTACTGAAGCAGTTTTCTTTCCAGCAATAAACCTTTGCCATCTGACTTTAAGGTCATATCAGCTCTCTAGTTGTATGGGATAACTTAGTTTGCAGGGACTCACCCACCTTGCTTTCCCTCTGACGTCACAGTGGTCCATGCTGGTTGGACCTAGTGAGTGAGAACTGCAACGGCACTAGTTTTGTTGGGAAGACTTTTCTTTTTTTTCGAGACAGAGTCATGCTTTTTCACCCTCAGTAGAGTACTGTGGCATCATAGCTCACAGCAACTTCCAACTCTTTGGCTAAAGTGATCCTCTTGCCTCAGCCTCCTGAGCAGCCAGGACTACAGGTGCCTGCCACAAAGGCCAGCTAATTTTTCTATATATAGTAGAGATAGGATCTTGCTCTTGCTCAGGCTGGTCTTGAACTCCTGAGGTCAGGTGATCCACTTGCCTTAGCCTCCCAGAGTGTTAGAATTACAGCCTTGAGCCACCATGCCCAGTCTATTGGAAAGACTTTTGCATGTCAGAGGCTGATAAATAAGTCTCACTAAAATGCAGGAGTGTTCTCATACCTCATTAAAATGTCTAGGGCCCACTGGTGCAGGGCCTGTAGAGATATCCCTCTGAGATGGAGGAAAGGTCGCTGCACCTGGAATCTCCTACAAATGAGAGGGGTGCACAAAGCTGAGTGGGCTTATATTTTGGAAGCAAACCATTTCTCACTTGAGTGTGTCACTCTGGCCCATCTACCTTGTGACTCAAAAAGCTGCGACAGGTGCAGGCTGGACCGCAACCTGCTCTGCCACCACGGCGCTGGGCTCCGGCAAACCCAGTGGTGCCTGAGGCATCCATCGCAGACAGGGGCACTGCCTGGAGCCTTTGGCAGGCCCCTAGGGGTGAAGCACAGTGCAGGCACGTAGGATTTTGGAGCAAAGGCTTGTCATCATTCACAGATAGCTACTTCCTTCGGAGAAGCAGCTCCTGACCTGCTGCTGGGCCTTCATAGAAACTCAATTCTTGACCACGGGCCACCACATTACCATGCGACCAGCTGCACCCGCGGCCTCCTGGGGAGTTTCCTGTGATCAGTCAACAGAGAAAGAGAAAACTTTGGCCTCGTTTTGTATAAAATGAAGGCTCCTTATAAAAGGACACAGCAACAGCACTGTAGCCCCTCTCTGGGACACTTCTGAAGGACAGTGGTGAAGAGAAATCTGCCTAGTGGAATAAACTTTGGACAGTGCACCGGGTTGTGCTTTGTGTAGAAGGAGAGATGGTGAAACATGTGATTCTAAATTGATCTAGGGTCTGTAGCCAATGGTTTGGCTGGATTGTCAGGCACTTGGCAGGAACTTTTTCAGAAAATTGATGACAAAGAAATTTGGGGGAAGAGGTGTTTGGACAGACCTCTCTGAATAGGTAAGGCAGAGCCAAATCTTCCATCCACGCCTTATCCACCAGCAGACTATTCTACACAGCTCCATATCTGACCCAGGAACTCACTTCCCAGCCAAAGAAGCAGGACGCTGGGCCCACGTTCATCGAATTCTCTGGTGTTACCAAGTTCTCCATCATCATGAAGCAGCTGGCTTGATACAACAGTGGGATGGCCTTAAAGTTGCACTCTCACCACCAGCTAGGTGACAATCCCTTGCAGGGCTGGGCAAGGTTCTCCAGAAGGTTGCAATGTGCTCTGAGCAGCATCTAATACTCGGTCCTATTGCTCCAATATCCAGGATCGGCTGGACCCGGCATCAAAGGGTGGAACTGGGAGAAGCCCTACTCACCATTATTCCTGCTGGCCCTCTGGCAAAATGTCTGCTTCCTGTTCCATGACATATGTTCTGCTGGCCTAGGAGTCAGGGGTAGTATTCAGTTCCAGAGGGAGTAGCACTTCCACAGGAGACACAGCAAGAACTCCAGGGCACTGGTGGCTAAGACTGCCATCTGGCTACTGGGGTCTTCATGCTTCTGAGTCAACAGGCCAAGATGGAAGTTATGACCTTTACTAGCCTTGATTAATTTGCACCACCAAGGGGGAAATCAGACGACTTTTCCACAACAGAGATAAACAAGACTATGTCACAAGTGGTCCTTTCAGGCATCTTTTAGCACTGCCATGCCCTGTGAGTAAGGTCAGTAAGAAACTACAGCAACCCAATCCAGGCAGGACTGCAAGTGGTCCAGACCCTTCAGGAATAAAGGTTTGGGTCACGCTGTTCGGCAAAGAATGTGACTAGCTGAGGTGTTTGCTGAAGACACAGGGGATACAGAATAGGTAATAATAGAGGAAGGTAGTTATAAATACTAGCTATGACCAAGTGACCTGTTGGTTACAGAAACCAGCATTGCAATTGTCATCATCTTGTGTGCCTACGAACATGTATTAAGCAACATCTTTGTTTTCTTTCCTGTCTTATTCCTTCAATTTGTACCATAACGGGTACCAACTTTACATTAGTGTCTAAGTATCAGTGACTGTGCATCAGAGTATTTAAATTAGGAGATATGAGGAGAAGAATAAACACCCCTTAAAGGCTTTACATCCTCTTTGGGACAAGGAATACTGCATTTTTGGTTGGTCACAGGATAGCTGTATCACATTAGGGGGATTTACAACCTTGCTATTGTCTTTATTTGGAGATTAGGTAAGGTTTAATGAGATGTATGTGGGTGCCAAGTTGACAAGGAGGAAGGCTTGTGATTGTTACTTTTACTTTTGTGTCAGCTTGACAGGACTCAGGGACACACCTGCAGCTGGTAAAGCAACTTTTGGATATGTCTTTGAAGGTTTAGGAAAGAGATTGGCACTTTTCTCAGCGGACGGAGTGAGGAAGATCCCCCACCCAGTGTAAGTGAGCACCACTCAATGGCTGAGTGCATGGATAGAACAAAAATGCAGAGGAAAAGCAAATTTTCTCCCTCCTCTGGAGCTGGGACACCTTTCCCCCCTGTTCTTGGGTATTAGAAGTCTAGGATCTCCCGTCTTTGGACTTGAAGATTTCCAACCCACTGGGGGTCCTCATGCTTCTGAGTCAACAGGCCAAGAGGAAAGTTATGACCTTTTACTGGGCTTGATTAATTTCCAAGATCTCAGGCCTTTGGCCTTGGACTGAGAGTTACATCATCGGCTTCCTTAGTTCTGGGGCTTCCTGACTTGGACTGAGCCACACCACCAGCTTCCCCCGTCCTTCAGCTGTGCAGTCGGCCTATCCTGGGCCTTCTTAGCCTCCAAATAATGCAAGCCAATTCCCCTCATACATACCCTCTCATCTATCTATTATCTTTCTATCATATCTATCTATCTATCTATCTATCTATCTATCTATCTATCTATCTATCTATCTATCTATCACCTATCTACTCTATCTATCTATCTATCCATTTATCCATCCATCCATCCATCCATCCATCCATCCATCCATCTTTAGTCCTATTGGTTCTGTACCTCTGAAGAACCCTGACTAATATATCAACTTTATTACATATTCTATTTCCATTTGCATTTAGGTATAGTTTAGGATTTTTTGTGGTGTTCTGTTGTTTATTCATGCACTCATATCATGCCATTCTAATAATAGATTTATACTGTATTTTTATGTCAACTAAGACTAGTTTTTCTATTGTTACCTTTTTAAAGAAAAATCAAGCTGTTCTTGCTTCTGAATTTTCCATGTGAACTTCAAAATCAACTTGTCCAGCTCTACTAAATTAAATTAAAAACACTCAGTGTTGACATCTTTATGATACCATGCTCTCCCATTTCACAACCTAATAGGTTCAAGTCAACCTTTTTGTCCATCAGAAAAAATAATTTTTAAATAATTTTCCTCATGTAAGTTTTGCACTATTTTTTGTTAAGATACTTTCTAGTATTTTATTTCTTTTTATATTGCATAAAGTCTATTATCTTCCATTATGTCTTGTACATGATTACTATTTCAATATATAAAAGCTACTATAAATTTTATTTTCTAAATGTGGCTGAAAATAGTAATATAATTAACATTAGCATTTTTACATCTAGAAATTTATTTGTTCTAATAATTCGTCATTAGTTTCTTTGGGATTTTCCCATTATATTAAATGTCATCTTCAGGTTGTGATGGTTTTAGTTGTTACTTTGTAGTTTATTTCTTTCTCTGGACATGATGTGCCTGTATGAGCAAGAATGATTGACACTAGCAGTATGAACAAGAAGTCTTACTCCTGACACCAAAGCAAAAGCAAAGCTATAGCAGGGCTTCTTCATTAAGTGTATTTGCTAAAACTTTGTATGTCAACACCAAATAACCCATGGTGATGACATGCACTGATTGGTTTTCAAATGTAAGACCAACCTTGCAATCCTGGGATAATACCACCTTGGTTATGATTAATAATAGTACTTTTTATATATTGGTGGATCTAAATTTCTAATATTTTAAATAATATCTTTATTATGTACACAAATTAAATTAGCCTTTAATACTCTTCCTCAATTGAACTATATTGAAAGTTTTAATATATGGATTTTTCTGGCTTTATAAATATTTGGGGAACATAATTTCTGTTATACTCTCAAGAATCTTCTTTAACATTGTTGTTATTTTTCCCACAACTATTTGTTAATACACAGAGATGCAGCCATTCGCACTAGCACTATTTTCATCAGAAGGATAGTTTTGGGTAGTGTTAAGCATATATTTATCCTATTTCAAGCATGATAGTTTGCATTTTTCTAGAAAGTTGTTCATCTTATTTAATTTGCCTGTTGTAAGGGCAGCAAGTTGCTTTCTCCTTTTTTTAAGTTCTCATTTGTTTTTGTTACTCTTTCCTTTTTTGCAATTACTTTTATCAAGAATTTATCAATTTTATTTATCTTCTCAAAGTAGAAGCTTATTATCTATATTTTATGTTTAATTTCTATTTCATTAATTTCTGTTTTCATTTATAATTTTTCTTTTTCCATTATATATGAACAATGAAGAGATATACCATGCTCATAGATTAGACACTTAATATTCCAATGCAATCTCAACCAAATTCCCACAGATTTTTTTATTTTGTGAAATTTGATTCTGTACTTTATATGGTACATAAGTATAAGCAAATGAAAAGAGAAATGACACATTGGGGAACATATTTGCATCTTTTATAACAAAAAATAAGTTTTTTTTAATCATTTCAAATTAATATGAAGGAGATTGACAAACCATTTTAAAACATGAAAAGGACCTGATAGGTCATGAATGAGGAGAAATAAATGGGTCTTAACCATAAAAATGATGTTCAACCCCATTTAAAATATTTAAGCTGAAAATTAATAAAGTCAAAATGTACAGAATTAGAACAAAAATTGAGAAGCCCATGAACATGAAGGAAATTTTAGTAATGAAGAAGCCAATCACACCAAAAATTAGTCAGGATAATATGGATTATCCAAGGGTAAGGAGGCATTTGAAAAGCATAATTACCAAGGATAAGGAACATTTGAATAGCATAATTAGCATTAATTGGCATTAATGAATATATGTAGGAATTTGTACCAATTAGAAAGATATAAAATTTTTACTGAAATTGGAAGGTGGTAGGCTACAAAGTCAAGCTCAATGAAAACCAAACAACTTTATATACATAATATTATAGTCTCTAATAACAATTCAAAGAAAAAAAGCAATGCTAAAATATAGCTAAAATGCCATATTCCTTTGGAAATGAAAAATCATGCTACTAAATAATTCAAAGGGTGTGGAAATCATAATGGAAACATGAAATATTTATAAGTGAATGATAAAGAATGATTACATATCAATACCTGAGTGATGCTGCTAAAATGGTAATTAGAGGGAAATTTAAAACGTCAAGGGTATCCATTAGAAAAGAAGTATTGACCATAATTGAACTAAGTTTTCAGATCAAAAGCGTATAAAAAGAATAAGATAATCTCAACAAAAGCGAAGTGAAGTAGACAAAGCACAAAGAGATATCAGCAAAGGAAGAGGCAAAGGAGCTGTGGAAAAGGCCAGTAAGTCAAGAGTTAGTTCCTCAAAGGGGGCAAGTTATAAGCCAGACGTCTGCCCTGCCTAACCAAGGAAGAAGGCACGAGAAAATAATGTTAGAGGAACCACACCACCAGATAAAATAATAAGAGGAAATCTTTGCCATTACTCTTGATAAGTTAAATTAAATATATACTTTTCTAGAGTGTATGAAAGTACCAAACTTGCCCCCCAAAATAAAAAAGAGGGACCCCAAATTGTCCAGTAGCATTGCAGAAATTAAATTCAGAACCTCTTCCTCTTGGTGCACATTGTCCCCCAAATGGCACCAGACTTATGGTGCTTCAAGTGGGTCTTAGAGAACTTTCAAATCACAAATAATCATAGTTTTAATCAGATTGCTTCATAAGATCTATAAAGAGGCAAAGCCAATAAATTCGAATGATCAGGCTAATACAACTTCCATGCCAAAACCTGCAAAAGATAGAATACTAATTTTAATTAAACAGAATAATATGGGGGAGGATCACATTATGAGATCTGGGATAGTTTATCGCAGGAATGGTTGAACCTGAGAAAATTGGTCAGTATAACTTATCGATTAAAATATGATGAGAACAAAAGATCTAATTATCTCAATAGTTATTGAAAATGTGCAATAAAAAGCCACTCATAGGTGTGGCACGGTGCATCTTAGAAGGCTACAGGCGAACCTTGCTAAATGCAGAATACAAATGTCTTCATACAATAATGGAGAAATTGCCAGGAAGGCTATGTTAATCAATTTGATGAAAATAGTTAAGATTGTATATAAAACCAGCACATTGTACCCCTTGATTACACTATTGTACACAGCTATGATTTAATGATAAAGATAATTTTAAAAAAGCCACTTATAACAAAACGTTTATTATAATATGGAGTTTTTTTTATCTTATGTATTTAAAACTAATATTATATGATAAAAAATCACAACAAATACACTTACTGGCTAAATTTCAGAAGCATTTTATTCAGGACAGAACAAGAATGTCTGTTATGATCAATTTTTTTCAACAATATCCTGGAGATCTTACCAAACGCAGTAAGAAAAGAAAAAGAGATACACATTAGAAAGAAATAAAGCATTTATTCATAAACAAGTTTTGTTTTTACATTAAAAACCCCAAAGAACCTAAAGACAACATATTTAGAACTATTACCTGAGTTCATGTTATCAGTATAAAATATTGACGTTTCGACACTTTGCTAGCAGTGAACAATTTTATCTCCATATATACCTTCTTTAATGGGTCTACTTTCTTTATGTGGATCTGGCCCATGTCATTTTTCTTCTCTCTAAACAAATTTTTCCTTCTTGCAAGGAAGCTCTACTGATGATAAATTCCTTGAATTTTTGTTTGTTTAAGGAAGCATTTATTTCTCCTTCACTTGTAAATAACAATAGCACAGGGTAAAGAATTCTAGGTTTTAAAAAATTTTTTTTTGTCTTAACACAAAGTATTTCATTTCCATCTCTGCTATCTTCCCTGTTTCCTAAAGAAAAAAATATCTGATGTAGTTTTTAGTTTTGTTGCTCCATAGGTTTCTATTGTTCTCTGACTTCTTTTAAAGATTTCCTGTTTGGCCTCAGTGCCTGTAGCTCAGTGGTTAGGGCACCAGCCACGTACTCCAAGGCTGATGGGTTTAAACCCAGCCTGGGCCTGCTAAACAACAGTGACAACTTCAAATCACTTAAGCCCAAGAGTTTGAGGTTGCTGTGAGCTGTGATGCCACAGCGCTCTACCAAGGGTGACATAGGGAGACTCTGTCTCAAAAAAAAAAAAAAAAATAACTTCCTGTTTGTCATATGAAAAAATGCTCTTTGTCTCATTAGAGAAATGCAAATCAAAACCACCCTGAGATATTACCTAACATCTAACCCCAGTGAGAATAGCCCACATCACAAAGTCCCAAAGCTGCAGAGGCTGGCATGGATGTGGAGAGAAGGAAACACTTTTACACTGTTGGTGGGAATGAAAACTAACACAACTTCTTTGAAAAGAAGTATGGAGAAGACTCAAAAAACTTAGAATAGGGCAGCACCTGTGGCTCAAAGGAGTAGGGCGCTGGCCCTATATGCTGGAGGTGGTGGGTTCAAATTCAGCCCCAGCAAAAACTGAACCCCCCCCCCAAAGAAAAACAACAAAAAAACCTCTCAGAATAGACCTTCCATTTGATCCCACAATTCCATTACTAGGCATTTACCCAGAAGACAAACAATCATTTCATCATAAGGATATTTTCTCTGGATTGTTTATCATAGCTCCATTTACAATTATCAAAATGTGGCTTGGTGCCGTTGGCTCACTGGGCTAAGGCGCCAGCCACGTACACCTGAGCTGGCAGGTTCGAATGCAGCCTAGGCTGCCAAACAATGATGGCTGCAACCAAAAAATGGCCGGGTATTGTGGCGGGCGCCTGTAGTCCCAGCTACTTGGGAGGCGGAGGCAAGAGACTCGCTTGAGCCCAGGAATTGGAGGTTGCTGTGACAGCTTGAGGCTCTGTCTCAAACAAACAAACAAACAATTATCAAAATGTGGGAAGAACCTTCCACCAACCCAGGAATGGATTAACAAGTTGTGGTATATGTATGCCTTGGAATACTAGATGGAGGCTTTATATCTTTTCTATTCACCTGGATGGAGGTGGAGAAAATTCTCTTTAGGAAGGTATTATAAGAATGGAAAAGCAGGGGAGGAGCCAAGATGGCGGTCTGTAGCCAGCTTTCTGCAGACACTCCTGTCCAGAAGGAGAGTTAAAGGACAGAAATTTGGCGAGAAAGCCAACGGTTTGGAGCTGAGCCAAGAGACAAGGTCGAGGAACACACATC
>CAUYON010049528.1:0-26002 GCA_963573935.1 Arctocebus calabarensis
GGGTCTCATTTCTTCCTCTAACAACTGGCAGTTTATCTAGCACCCTTTTTCCTTTTATATCTTTAGTATCTCCTTTCTCTCTCTCTCTTTTTTTTTTTTTTTTTTGATGAGACAGAGCCTCAAGCTGTCACCCTGGGTAGAGGGCTGTGGCATCACAGCTCACAGCAACCTCCAACTCCTGGGCTCAAGCGAGTCTCCTGCCTCTGCCTCCCAAGTAGCTGGGACTACAGGCGCCCGCTGCAACACCCGGCCATTTTTTGGTTGCAACTGTTATTGTTGTTTGGCGGGCCCGGGCTGCATTCGAACCTGCCAGTTCAGGTGTACGTGGCTGGTGCCTTAGCCCGTTGAGCCACAAGCGCCGAGCCGAGCATCTCCTTTCTCACTGGGTCGTTCCCTTCATCTTGAAAACATGAGCAAGTAGAGTCCTGTCTTTTGTGTTTTCTCACTCTCAAAATGGTATTCCATAGTATACCTCTCTTTGTTTTTTCTACTTGAACTTCCCACTTACTATAACATGCCTTCCACTTTTTGTAAAGAGGCACACCAAGGATGGAATTGCCAAATCCATTCGTTTCTTTGTCATTCTTCTTGACTTCTTCCTTCATAAGACTCTTCTTGCAGCTTTTCTTTTCTGAGTTTCTTTAAATTTTTTAATTTTTTTCCTTTCTACTTTCCCTTATCTATGCAGCAAACATTTAGTGGATTCAACCAACTATGGAGAGAAAATATTAGGGAAACAATAAAAAATAATAATACAACAATAAAAATAATGTAGATTTAAAGTATATAGGAGGATGTGAATGTCCAAAGTAGATACAAGTAGCCAGTTTATGTAAGGGACCTCAGCATCTATAGATTTTGGTATCCTGGGGGGAGTTCTAGAACCAATCACCCATGGATACCAAGGGATAGTATTTTGGGCACTGGGGATGTAGTAGTAAACAGGAAAAATTAAAACTCTGCTCATGGCTCGGCTAAGGCACCAGCCACATACACCAGAGCAGGGGCCCGCCAAACAACACTGACGGCTGCAACCAATTAATATCCGGGTGTTGTGGTGGGTGGCTATAGTCCCAGCTACTAGAGGTGGAGGCAGGAGAATCGCTTGAGCCCAGGAGTTGGAGGTTGCTGTGAACTGTGATGCCATGGCACTCTACCCAGGGTGACAGCTTGAGGCTGTCTCAAAAAAATGAATAATAAAACTCTGCTCATGCCTGTAATCCTAACATTCTGGGAGACTGAGGCAGGTGCCCAAGCTCAGGAGTTCAAGACCAGCATGATCTAGAGTGAGACCCCAAGCTTTGGTGTGGCTCATGCCTATAATTCTAGCACTCTGGGAGGTGGAGTTGGGCAGATTGCCTGAGCTCAGGAGTTTGAGACCAGTCTGAGCTAGAGTGAGACCCCATCTCTAAAAATAGCTAGGCTACTGGGGATGGTGGCTCATACCTGTAATGTTAGCATTCTGGCCAAGACGGGTAGATTGCCTGAGCTCAGGAGTTCAAGACCAGCCTGAGCAAGAGCAAGACCCCCTCTCTAAAAAATAGCTAGGAATTGTGGTGGGCACCTGTAGTCCCAGCTACTTGGGAGGTTGAGGCAAGAAAATTGTTTGAGCCCAAGAATTCGAGGTTGCTGGCTGTGACGCCACGGCACTCTACTGAGGGTGACAAAGTGAGACTCTGTCTCAAAAAAAATTTTAAAAGCCGGGCAATGTGGCAGGCACCTATATTCCCAGCTACTAGGGAGGCTGAGGCAAGAGGATCCTCTGAGCCTAAGAGTTTGAAGTTAACTGTGAGCTATAACACCATGGCACTTTACTAAGTGTGACAGAGTGAGACTCTGTTTAAGAAACAAAAAACTCTGCTCTCAGCTCGGTGCCTGTGGCTCAAGTGGCTAAGGCACCAACCACATACACCTAAGCTAGCGGGTTCGAATCCAGCCTGAGCCCGCCAAACAGCATTGCTGGCTGCAACCAAAAAATAGCTAGGCTTTGTGGTAGGCGCCTGTAGTCCCAGCTACTTGGGAGGCAGAGGCAGGAGAATCGCTCGAGCCCAGGAGTTGGAGGTTGCTGTGAGCTGTGATGCCACAGCACTCTACCCAGGGCAACAGCTTGAGGCTCTGTCTCTTAAAAAACAAACCAAAAAAAAAAAAAACCTCTGCTCTCATGGAGAAAGTATCAATAATTTTAAACATTAATTTTAAAATATGATAAATGTTAAGCAAAAATTAAAAACAATGCTACCAGGTGACTGACAGTAACTTAAGATAAGTCTTGTCTTGGGCGGTGCCTATGGCTCAGTGGGTAGGGAACCGCCTCATGTACCGAGGGTGGGGGGTTCAAGCCCAGCCCCGGCCAAACTGCAACAAAAAAATAGCCAGGCGGCTATTGTAGCAGGCACCTGTAGTCCCACCTACTCAGGAGGCTCAGAATCGCCTAAGCCCAGAAGTTGGAGGTTGCTGTGAGCTGTGTGACACCGCGGCACTCTCCCAAGGACAATAAAGTGAGACTCTGTCTCTACAAAAAAAGACTTGTCTTGATTTGAGCCTGAAAGATTGGAGGCTGAAAGTTTCAGGAAAGAACATTCCAGTTAGAGGCACCAGCACAGTCTCTGAGACAAGAACCTTCTGAGCCTGCATGAAGAATGGGAAGGTGTATGTGTGGAGCAGCCTGATGGGTAGGGGGCTGGTATGAGCAGTGGGTAAAGCAAGGAGAAGACCAAGTGCAGTGGGAAGCAGGATCAAGATTTGAAGCAGAAACATCATGATCTAACTTATGTTTTATAAATGTCATTCTGGTGCTAGGCAGAGGAGGTTTGGGGTTGGTGTGGTAAGATAAGAGTGGATACATTTGAGGCTTTTCTAATTGTCTAGGCTCATTAGAGATGCCAAGGCTGGAACTAGTGGTGATAGTGGAGACAGGGAGGAGGTGGTGGATTTGGACAGCTCTTGTAGGTAGAGGTGACAGGACTTGGTTGCTGGACTAGATGGCTGGGTTGTGGGAACAGAAGAGAGGTGAGTAGTCAAGAGGAACTGCTAGATTTCTGGCTTGCGAAACTTTCTTTGCACACTTTTAAAATACTACCTGTTTGTGTTCCTTGCCAGGCACAGTGCCTCATGCCTATAACTCTAGCATTTTGGGAGGTGGGCGGATCAGTCGAGGCCAGGAGCAGTGAAACCTGGTCTCCACAAAAAATAAAAAAAACAACTAAAAATTAATGAGGCACAGTGTCTTGAACCTATAGCTCCAGCTACTTGGGAGGCTGAGGTAGGATCACTTGGGCCCAGGAATTTAAGGTTGCAGTAAAGTATGATCATGCCACTGCATAGTGAGACTGTCTACATAAAATGTTAGCTGGGCAACATCTACTTTTTCACTCTTTATTTCCTGGATAATGTCATTGATTCTTTCATGCCTTCATCTGTCACTTGTTATAGAAGGCATCTCAGTCTTCCGCGTTCAAATCAGTATTTTCAACCTACTGGACATTGCCATTTTGATTTCTCATGTATCCAAAATGAACTCTACCTTTTTCCTACCAAATTTTATGTTCCCTGTGTTTTCCCTAGCCCAGTCATCCAAAGTAGAAACCTGAGAATTAACCGATCTTTTTCCTTTATTTTCAGTTTTCAGTTGATGGATCTTTCAGTCAACTTTGAACTATTGCTGGGAGCTAGGAATTGTGGTAGATGTTGGACCTATATGGTATTGCAGAGTCTAATAAGGAGCAGACAGTAGATGGGTCATTGCAAAGCCTTTGGTGAAGTTTGGAAGGCTTTTAAGAATTGACTTTTGGGTGGCACCTGTGGCTCA
Organism: Arctocebus calabarensis; assembly: GCA_963573935.1. Lineage (NCBI taxonomy): Eukaryota > Metazoa > Chordata > Mammalia > Primates > Lorisidae > Arctocebus > Arctocebus calabarensis. The sequence goes on from CAUYON010049528.1 coordinate 3,809, forward strand.
TTGGGTAGGGTGCCAGCCCCATATATCAAGGGTAGCAGGTTGGAACCTGGCCCCAGCCACACTGCAACAAAAAAGAACTGAGCATTGTGGCAGGCGCCTATAGTCACAGCTACTCAGGAGGCTGAGGCACGAGAATCACCTAAGCCCAGGAGCTGGAGGTTGCTGTGAGCTGTGACTTAACAGCACTCTACTGAGGGTGATTAAAAAAGAAGAAGTGACTTTTAAGAAGAGTCTTAAGTTTTAGTCAGATGCTTTCCTCAGAGGGTATTCCATGAAATGCTAATTTCAATGAGTTATAGAATGGAACAAATTTGGGAAACAGTGAACTAAACAGGTTTTTTTTAGTTCTCTTGAGCATTTGCTCATATAAACCAAGCAAACTAAGCAGTTTTTTCTATTTAGGACATTTCCAAACCTTTAATATACTAGTATGCATGCCAACTTGAGCTCTTACTTAGGGACATCTAATGGGACTTTGATCCTTTCAGGAGACTTAAGCAAAAACACAAAATTATGATAGTACTTTGAATTTGGGACTTAAAGTACCAGAGGTCAGGAAGAGCATATTTGAAAATGGGTGTTTGGACTAAATAATTCTGAAATACTGTTAACCCACCCTCACATATTTTTAGGTTGACATCTAAAACTTTTCATCCTGGCTCCACTCCTGGAGCTCAGTGGCTAGAGCATTGGCCACATACACAGGGGCTGGTGGGTTTGAACCCAGCCCGGGCTTGCTAAACAACAATGACAACTACAACAAAAAAATAGCTGGGCATTGTGGCAGGCGCCTGTAGTCCAGCTACTTTGGAGGCTGAGGCAAGAGAATTGCTTAAGCCCAAGAGTTTGAGGTTGCCGTGACACTTCGGCACTCTACCAAGAGTGACATAGACTTTTTATCTCAATAAATAAATAAATAAATAAAACTTTTCATCCTAAGTTTTTGCCTTATCAAAACTGATAATGGACTGGGTGTGATGGTTCATGCCTCTAATCCTAGCACTCTAGGAGGCCAAAGAAGGAAGATAGCTTGAGCTCAGGAGTTTGAGACCAGCCTGAGCAAGAGTGAGACCCCATTTCTATTGAAACTAGAAAAATTAGCCAGTGTCATGTTGAGTGCCTATAATCTTAGCTATTGGACAGTGGGTTCTGAGGCAGGAGGATCACTTGAGCATAGAAGTTTGAGGTTACTATGAGCTGGCTGACACCAAGGTACTTCAGCATGGAGCAATAGAGTCAGGCTCTGTATCATGAAAAAAATAAAAATTCTAGCATATTTATTGTGTCAACCAATTGTCTACTGAATTACTATAATTCAGTTTATTAAGTAAAAAATGTAAAATAAGAAGATTATAAATGCTACATGTATTCAATATGAATCAGCTATTTTTTATTAAGTCAAATACATATAGGTCAATGAATCAACTATTTTAAAAGGAGAAGGGTGCAAAAATTTTATAGTTGTAGCGGATAGAACTTACAGAGAATTATAATTTTTTTTAAAAAGATTATATCACTTTTTAAAATGTAGCCAGTAAATTAGAATCTGAATATCTTAGCAATATGCTATCTTTCATCAACCATTTAAAGAATGCCTCGAATGCCTTTAACAGAGGTTGTAAATTATTCTTTTTTCTCCTGGAACTTGCATTCTTCTAACACTTACTCCATATGGTATATGTTTTATTTTAATATAATACTATGTTTGAAAATCTTTTTATTTCTCTGCAACAAAAGAAAATATAAAAATTGAAATTAAAATTTTTATTTTTATTTTTTTGTAGAGACATAGTCTTACTTTATCACGCTCAGTAGAGTGCCGTGGCGTCACACAACTCACAGCAACCTCCAACTGCTGGGCTTAGACGATTCTCTTGTCTCAGCCTCCCGAGTAGCTGGGACTACAGGTGCCTGCCACAACGCCCAGCTATTTTTCTGTTTTTCAGTTCGGCTGAGTCTGGGTTTGAACCAGCCACCTTTGGTATATGGGGCCGGCGCCCTACTCAATGAGCCACAGGCGCTTCCTGAAATTAAAATTTTTTAATTTACTTTGACATAAAGCTCTGTGCATTTAAGAATGTTCTGTAGCAGTTATAAGATTCTGTGTTATGTCTATGTCTTGTTTCAATAAGTTAAGTTATAGCAATTTAGTATACAACAAATAACAAATGCATTATAAATTTTTGTTTACTAATAAGTAAAAAAAAAAAAAAAAACATTTTTATTAGGAATGTATCCCAGGCTTAATAAGATAGATTAGGCTCCCCTCTCCCCTTGATTTATTCATGTATCCATCAATAAATACTACTTGTTGTCAAAGTGAGAGTTCTCAATTCAGTTCTTATTTTTTGTTTTTATAAATTTAAGCCCCAGAAATCCTTGTTCACATAAATAACTGTAAAGGAAAGGAAAGACGTTTAATTATAGCAATGTTACTCAATACACTAGAACCTCCATAAGTTGTTCACTCAAGGGACTGTAACAAGGTAGTCAACATAAGGACCTAGGCCCACTGTACTGATACGTACATGTGGTGTATGTCCAGTCCGTAAAAATTAGGTCACCTTGAAGTGTTTTCAATTTAGGGGGTTGGTCACCTGTGGAGGTTCTACTGTATTTTGAAACCTCAGTTGTATGTCAAAGGATCACATAGTGATGTTATCATTAAAAATTAGTTTAAGGCTGACCATGGTGGCTCATGCCTGTAATTCTAGCACTTTGGGAGGCCAAGGCAGGTGGATTGCTTTAGCTTACAGGTTTGAGACCAGCCTGAGTGACAGTGAGACCCTGTCTCTAACAATAGCTGGGCATTGTGATGGGTACTTATAGTCCCAGCTACTCAGCAGGCTAAGGCTAGAGAATCACTTGAGCCCAAGAGCTTGAGGTTGTGGTGAGGTATGACGCCACAGCACTCTACCCAGGGCGACAAAGTGAGACTCTGTCTCAAAAAAAAAAAAAAAAAAAATCAGTTTACCAAATAACTGACATTTTGGTTAGGTAGTCTTTCAGTTTTATGGAAAACAATAAGAAACCATCTCACTTCCAGGATTTATCATAGGTCATTTACTGAGAAATATAACAAAAAGCCTTTATCAAGTCTTACCAGTTGATTATTGATTGCAAATATTATTGTTTCACTTATAGGTACTTGTTTAACCTAATATACACAAAATTTGCTGTGAAAATAAAAATAACATTTATTTAAATACACTTTTGCTAATACAGTATTTTTTGATTACTTTGATCTGCTTTAGGTAAGTTTATTTATTTATTTATTTTTGAGACAGAGTCTCACCACGTCACCCTTGGTAGAGTGCCATGGTGTAACAGCTCACAGCAACCTCTAACTCTTGGGCTCAAGCAATTCTCTTGCCTCAGTCTCCCAAGTAGCTGAGACTACAGGCACCTGCTACAATGCCCGGCGATTTTTTGTTGCAGTTGTCATTATTGGTTAGCTGTCCCTGGGCCGAGCTCAAACCTGCCAGCTTTGGTGTATGTAGCTGCCGCCATAACCATTGTGCTACAGATACTGAGCCTACTTTAGATAATTTTTATTAAAACCTTAGAGCTGTGACCGTACTTTAATATATGAAACGTGTCTACTGTGTAACGTAATGGACAAAACCAGTTCTCAGTGTCAAATAGTCACACTATACTTAACTTTTGTCAGAAAGTTTGACTTTGGCTCAGCATTTGTGGCTCAGTGGCTAGGGTGCCACCCACATACATTGAGGCTGGTGATTTTGAACCCAGGCCGGGCCTGTCAAACAGCAGTGGCAACTACAAAAAAAAAAAAAAAAAATTGCTGGGTGTTGTGGCAGGCACCTGTAGTCCCAGCTACTTGGGAGGTTGAGACAAGAGAATCGCTTTAGCCCAAGAGTTTGAAGTTGCTGTGAACTGTGACGCCACATCACTGTACTGAGACCAAGTGAGACTTGGTCTCAAAAAACAAAAAAAGGAAAGTTTGACTTCATTTTTCAAATATACATATTAATGTACATTTCCATGACTACCATTTTACTTCTGAATTCCAAGAGAGATGATTAAGGAGCATGGAGCCTTGTCATAAGTTTTGTTGCCTGCATCAAATAAGGTGTTTTACCTATATGTTGCCCATATTCTCTTTGCTCTTTCCTGGGGCCATACATTGTTCAGTTAGTTGAGGATAGAAGCATGATGTCTTTTTTTTTTTTTTTTAATTCAGTTTTTATGATGAAAGGAAGTGTAATGTCTTTAAATGAAAAGTAGTACCACTTCTACTGCCTGCTTTATGGTATATATGAATTCAAAGCTTCCCAACGAAGCCTCCACTCCCTGACAGAGCTCAGTAGCAGGAGAGACTGCAGCACATAGCTGAGCATTTGGAGCAGTGTTAGTGCTGACAGGCCCATAGGAACCAGCATATCATGGGTGACATAAACCAAGGGAATGAAGCTTTTGTGAGCCTTACCTCAAGATCCCAGAAATACTTTGAAAGTAATTCTTTGAAAATGGCTTAATTTCGGCTCGGCACCTGTAGCTCAAGTGGCTAAGGCACCAGCCACATACACCAGAGCTGGTGGGTTTGAATCCAGCCTGGGCCTGCCAAACAACAATGACAACTACAACCAAAAAATAGCCAGGCATTGGCTTGGCGCCCGTGGCTCAACGGGCTAAGGCGCCAGCCATGTACACCTGAGCTGGCGGGTTCGAATCCAGCCCGGGCCTGCCAAACAACAATGACACTGCAACCAAAAAATGGCCAGGCGTTGTGGTGGGCGCCTGTAGTCCCAGCTACTTGGGAGGCCAAGGCAGGAGACTTTCTTGGGCCCAGGAATTGGAGGTTGCTGTGAGCTGTGATGCCACGGCACTCTATCCAGGGTGACAGCTTGAGGCTCTGTCTCAAAAAAAAAAAAAAAAAAAATAGCCGGGCGTTGTGGCAGGTGCCGGTAGTTCCACGTACTTGGGAGGCTGAGGCAAAAGCATCACTTAAGCCCAGGAGTTGGAAGTTGCTGTGAGCTGTGATGCCACAGCACTCTACCCAGGGCGACAGCTTAAGGTCTGTCTCAAAAAAAAAAAAAAAAAAAGAAGAAAAGAAAATAATGGCCTTATTTCTCTTGGTACATTCCTGTGTATGCCATCCCCCCAGTCTCATAATGTTGGACATCTCGCCATTCAGAACTCTGCTCATAATCCATCTCCTCTAGGTTACCCTTATAAGTCAGCTCCTCAAGTTAAGATGGCCTTTGTCGGAACATCTGAGCTTTAATTTGTGTGTTTTTGCTGTTCTCCATTAGACTGAACAACTTGAGAATGAGACCAAGAGTCTAGCACTATACCTGCCAAATGAGTGATAGTGGTATTATAGAAGGTACTCTGAACTGGGAGTCAGAAGCTGGATGTCTATACACTAGGACTGTTTCAGAAGAAGAGTTAGTAGAGGTTAAGACAGTAGACCCTGATTTGCACATCCATGTTTTTTTTTCTTTTTATTACAACATAGAAGATGTAGGAACAAGTCTGTGTTATTACAACATTGTTCCTACTAGGAGGGAGCAAACTGAATGTCTATCAGATGAATGGATAAAGAAAAATGTGGTATATACACACACTGGAATATTATCCTTTTTTGTTTGTTTGTTTGTTTTTGAGACAGAGTCTCACTTTGTCGCCCTCGATAGAGTGCTTTGGCATCACTGCTCACAGCAACCTCCACCTCTTGGGCCTGGCAATTCTCTTGCCTCAGTCTCCCGAGTAGCTGGGACCACAGGGGCCGGGCCTGAACCCACCCTGGTATATGGGGCCAGCACCCTACCCACTGACCAACAGGCTCCGCCCTGGAATATTATCCTTAAAAAGGAAGGTTAAATTAATAAAAAGCATCCTGCCGCATGCTTTAGCATGGATGAACCTTGAAGACATTATGCTAACAGAAATAAGTTGCTCACAGAAAAAACTATGATTTTACTTATATGGGAAATCTGAAATAGTCAAGCTCTTAGAAAGTAGAATGGTGGTTGTCAGTAGCTGGAGAATGGGAAAAGGGTTTTTGCAAAATGTAAAAGTTCTGTTGATTTGTTGCACAAACAATGTGCATATAGTTGCTATGCTATATACTTTAGAAGGTTAAGATAGGCTGAGCGTGGTGGCTCAGGCCTGTAATCCTAGCGCTCTGGGAGGCTGAGGCAGGTGGATTATTTAAGCTTATGAATTTGAGACCAGCCTGAGCAAGAGCTAGACCCCATCTCTACTAAAAATAGAAAAACTGAGACAAGAAGATGGGTTTAGCCTGAGTTGGAGGTTGCTGTGAGCTATGAAGACTGTATAGCACTCTAGCCAGGGCAACAGCTTGAAACTCAGTCCCAAAAATAAAAAATAATAAATAAAAGGTTAAGATGGTAAATTCTATATGTTTCTGACCATAATTTAAAAAGAAATTAGAAGACAGAAACTATGATTTTATAAGCCATACTGTCTAACAGTTTTGTAAGGGTTTCTTAATAAAGGCATAGCTGTCGGCCTGGCACCCTGGGTAGAGTGCTGTGTCATCACAGCTCACAGCAACCTCCAACTTCTAGGCTCAAGTGATTCTCCTGCCTCCACCTCCCAAGTAGCTGGGACTACGGGCACCTGCCACAATACCCTACTATTTTTTGTTGCAGCCATCATTGTTCTTTGGCAGGCCTGGGTTGGATTCAGACTTGCTGGCTGAGATGTGTGTGGCTGGCGCCTTAGCTGCTTGAGCCACAGGCGCCGAGCCAGAGTCTAGAATGATTTTAAAGTCAACAAAAGATAGATGTCTTAGTATATAATTCTTTGCCTAAAATATGAAACAAGGAAAAAATCGTATATTTATGTCTCTTTTGCTATATAGTTCTTTATTGCTCATATAGCTAAGAATAAAATCTATTAGTAAAAACAAAAACAAAGCAAGACAGTAGGTTCTGTGTCTCAGGGAAGGATGGTGCAGCTAATGAGCAGAAGGGAGATAATACATTTGTGTGCGATCAGGATGAAGTAAATTATAGGGCAGGAGTCAAAAAATCTGAATGCAGTGACAGTTTTGTCCTAAAGCAGTGGTTCTCAATCTTCCTAATGTCATGATGCTTTAATACAGTTCCTCATGTTGTGGTGACCCCCAACCATAAAATTATTTCCGTTGCTACTTCATAACTGTAATTTTGCTACTGTTATGAATCGTAATGTAAATATCTGATCTGCAGGATGTATTTAGGTGACTCCTTTGAAAGGGTCGTTCTACCCCTAAAGGGGTTGTGACCCACAAGTTGAGAAGCGCTGTCCTAAAGTAATTGTATGACTTTAGTGTGGAACTTATTCTCTGCTCTGGTTTTCTCATTTTTATTTATTTATTTATTTATTTTTGAGACAGAGCCTGAAGCTGTCACCCTGGGTAGAGTGCTGTGGCTTCACAGCTCACAGCAACCTCCAATTCCTGGGCTCAAGCGAGTCTCCTGCCTCTGCCTCTCAAGTGGCTGGGACTACAGGCAACCACCACAACGCCTGGCCATTTTTTGGTTGCTGCCGTCATTGTTTGGCAGGCTGGGGCTGGATTCAAACCCACTGGCTCAGGTGTACATGGCTGGCGCCTTAACCCATTGAGCCACAGGCGCCGAACTAGTTTTCTCATTTTTTAAAAGGCACTAAGAGGGGGGAAAGTACTAAGAAACCAGAGATTCAAAACGAAGTGAAAATATTTTACCTTCCAGCAAGGAAACTATTATAATCTAGGCTCTGAGGGATATAGGTCAGGGAAGGAAAACTAGGATACGTTTTTTAAACACAGAGGATCACAAACTATCTCTTTCCTTATTGGGAAAGCAAAATCTCTGAGTGTTGCTTATTGGAGGTCATCTGCTGTGTATAAGGGGCGGCCTTCTTAGAACTTTGACTTCATCTGCCTCTTGTTACTTATATGTGATGTGCTGAGATCGTGGCATCTAATTGGGTCTCTGTTGATATAAGTAGGCTAGGTAGTCAGGTCAAAAGAAGTAGAATTTTTTTTCTTCAGAGTCTTACTCTATTACCCTGGCTAGAGTGCAGTGGCGTCATCATAGATCACTGCATCCTCTAGCTCCCAGACTCAAGCAGTCTTCCTCCTGAATAGCTCTGACTGCAGGCAAGCACCAACACACCAGTCTAATTTTTCTATTTTGGGGTAGAGATGAGGTCTCAGTCTTGTTTAGGCTGGTCTCGAACACCTGACCTCAAGCAGTTCTCTTGCTTCAGCCTCTCTGAGTGTTAGGATTGCAGGCATAAGCCATCATGTCCAGCCAAAATAAAATTTAGTAAGGATCAGACTCTTTACATATGTTGCCGTTTAATCCTTACAGTAGTCTCACATGGTAGATATTATGCCCAATTTTACATGAAAAGAAATTGAGACCCATCGGTTAACACCCTAAGGTTGCCAACTAAATGTAGAAGCAAAATTCAAACCAAAATCTGATACTATAGCTGTCTTTTCACTGTGCCATTTAGCCCCTGCTGATGAGATACATATATATGGGAAAGAACTTTATAAAAACTGGAAGTTTTTTTGAAGAAATAAATTGCTGCTATTTTGTTACTTAGTATAAGCCAGTGATTTTTGAATCAAAGACCTTCCCTGTGGCAGAAGGGCATGTATATGTCAGAATTAAGGCTAGGTGCAGTGGTTCATGCCTATAATCCTAACACTCTTGGTGGCCAAGGCCAGTAGAGTGTCCAAGCTCAGAAGTTCAAGATCAGCCTGAGCAAGAGCAAGACCCCCATCTCTAAAAATCACCAGGTGTTGTGACAGGTACCTGTATTTCCAGCTACTTGGGAGGTTGTGGCAGGAGAATCACTTGAGCCCAAGAGTTTGAGTTTGCTGTAAACTGTGATGCCATGACACCGTATTAAGGGTGCCAAAGACTGTCTCAAAAAAAAAGGCTCGGCACCTGTGGCTCAACAGGCTAAGATACCAGCCACGTACACCTGAGCTGGCGGGTTCAAATCCAGCCCAGGCCCGCCAAACAACAATGACGGCTGCAACCAAAAAATGGCTGGGTGTTGTGGCGGGCACCTGTAGTCCCAGCTACTTGGGAGGTGGAGGGAAGAGACTCCCTTCAGCCCAGGAATTGGAGGTTGCTGTGAGCTGTGACAGGGTGACAGCTTGAGGCTCTGCCTGAAAAAAAAAAATTAGCGCTCTTTAACTATATGTATATATACACACACGCACACACGCACACACACACGTATTGATGCTTTTCCTCCTCCACCTCTCCCTTAACTTTCATCCTTATTGCTGCTCAAATAAGTTGCTATTATTGGTGGGAATGGCATAGCCTTTAGTTGTGTGAGGGTATATTAAATGGACTTAGTTATTCATTCAAAGTCATTTTACATGTATTTTACTTTTGCCATGACTTCATAGTGGGCAGAGACACTTCCCATCCTTTGATTTTTTTTTTTTTTTAATTGAATCATAGCTGTGTACATTAGTTCAATCATGGGGTACAGTGTGGGGGCTTCACATGCAATCTGAGATATTTTATCAACCTGATTGACATACCGTTCATGATATTTTCTCGTTTACTATATGAAAACATTTTTGGTCCGTATTTAGAAGTTTTCTCCTGACCCTTCGAATATGTACCACACATGTGATCTCACCCTTTGTCCCATCTCCCCCCACCCTCTCCCTCCCCTTCCCTCCCTCTCCCCTTTCCCCATCTTCCAGGTGTGCCTATTCTAGACAGTTCATATAAATAGAATCATATAATATGTGGTCTTTTGTGATTGGCTTTCTCGTAGCATAATGTTTTCAGAATTCATCCATGTTGTAGTGTGTATCAGTTCTTTATTCCTTTATATATAGCAGAGTAATATTGGATTGTAGGGATATACCACATTTTGTTTATCTGTTCATCAGCTGATGGACATTTTGGTTGTTTCCATTTCTTGACTCTTAAGAATAATGCTGCTGTGAACATTAGTGTACAAAGTGTTATATGGATGTATATTTTCATTTTCCTTGGGTGTGTACCCAGAAGTGGAATTGTGAGTCATATGGTTAAAAAAAAAAAAAATCACTGACAAACTAGGTCAAGAAGATTTTCCCCATGCTTTTCTCTAAGAGTTTTATAGTTTTAGGTATGTTTAGATCTGTGGTTTATTTTGAGTTAATTTTTATATATAATACAAGGTAAGGGTCCAACTTCATTCATGTGGATGTCCCAGCATCATTTGCTAAAGATTGCCCTTTCTCCATTGAATGGGCTTGGGTACCCTTGTCAAGTCAGTTTTTGTTTTGAATATCTATTTTTGCTTATAAAATATTTATAGTCAATTGATATAGGGAGCCTTAGAAAAGTGTTTTTGGCCTTTGTCTAAAAATTTCTGCCCAGAAAATATGCCTTAGTCTAGTAATTTAGACACATAAGCACTAATTTATAGTACTTGCTAGTTTGATATGTATATATATACATACACACACACATATACATACATAATCATGATTTAAATATACCAGTGTAAGCTTAATACATATTTACATTTTCCTCTGTCCTATTATTTTTCTTGGAATTTATATTTTTGTTTTCTTCTTACAGTACATAAACAGAGGAAAATTGCAGTGGTTCAACCAGAAAAACAGTAAGTAGTATAATAGTATGCCTGAACAATCTAAAAAAGGAAAAACCTATTTCAGAGACTATATCTCCCATGTTATATTCTCAGAAGCATAATTTTTTAATTCAACTTTTAATCATTTATATACTTCTCTTATAGAGAAGTTTTTAAGTGGCACTATATAGAAAAGGGTAAAATATATTCTCAAGATGTTCCTTACATTGAGTTTAGAGCCTCATGCATTTGGATAAAAGAAAGGAAATAAGCGTCCCTATGCTGGTATTTTTTAAGGAAGAGCAAAAATTGTAATTCAGGATATGATTTGTTGTAGTGACAAAATGTGTACTTGATGTAGAAGACAACTATAAAAGAAAGTCACAATCAAAGGAGTGGCTTTGTGCCCTTCCAGGTATGTGTCTGTAGCATACCTTCACACACAAATTTTAAGAAGCAGTTTATTGGCGGTACCCTCAACCTTAAAAAACACAAAGGTGTGTGTGTGTGTTTTAAAACATCAGTTGTTGGCTGGGTGTGGTGGCTCACGGCTATAATCCCAGCACTCTGGAAAGCCAAGGCAGGTAGATTGCTTAAGCTCACAAGTTCAGGACCAGTCCGAGCAAGAGTGAGACTCCGTCTCTAAAAAACCGCTATCATCGTGGTGAGCTCCTGTAATCCCAGGTACTTGGGAGGCTGAAGCAAGTGAATTACTTGAGCCCAGGAATTTGAGGTTGCCGTGAGCTGTGATGCCATGGCGCTCTACCTAGGGTGACAAAGTGAAACCCTGTCTCAGAAAAAAAAAAAAAAAATCTATTGTTGAGTTCTCTATTGGTCTGCTTGGGCTGCCATACAAAATGCCACAGACTGGGTGGCTTAACCCACAGATTTTTTTGTGGGGGTGGGGGCAGTGTCTCACCCTGTTATCCAGGCTAGAGTGCCATGGCATCAGCCTAGCTCACAGCAATGTCAGATTACTGGGTTTAAGTGGTCCTTCTGCCTCAACCTCCTGAGGAGCTAGGACTATAGGCACCTGCCACAACACCTGTCTAACTTTTATTTTATTAAATCATAGCTGCGTACATTAGTGATTTTTTTCTGTTCTAAAGAGAAAGGGTCTCACTGTTGCTCAGGCTGGTCTTGAACTCCTGAGCTCAAGTGATCCTCCTGCTTTGGCCTCCCAGAATGCTAGGATTACAGGTGTGAGCCACTATGCTGACCAAAATTTATTTTCTCACATTCTGGCAGCAGGAAAGTCAAAGTACCAGTCAATTCAGTTCCTGATAAAGGTTCTGTGGCTTGCAAATGGCTGCATTCTTGCTATCTTTCATGTGGTAGAGAAATCCGTTCCACTACCTTCTTTCTTATAAGGCCACCAACCCACTGGACTAGGGCCCTACTCTTATGACCTCATTTAATCTTAATGACCTCCCAAAAGGTCTGTCTCCAAATACAGTTACATTGAGGGTTATGGGTTCAGCAAATGAATTTGGGGACAAGGACACAGTTTCACATATAACAAATTCTGTAACTCCCTACTGTATTATTTTCAGCTACCTTTGTAGCTAGCTATGTGGGTAATAAAACTGACAATATAAGTAGACCAAGACTGGGTATGGTGGCTCACACCTGAATCCCAGCAATTTGTGAGCCTGAAGTGGGAAGGGATCACTTGAGTCCAGTTCAAGACTAGCCTAGGTAACAAAATGAGACATCAGTTCTACAAAAAAATAAAAAATTAACCAGGCCTGGTGGCACATACCTGTAGCCCTAGCTATTTGGAAGGCTGAGGCAGGAGGATTTCTTGGGCCTGGAAGTTTGAAGTTGCAGTGAGCTTTGATTGATTGTGCCACTATACTCTAGCCTGGGTGACAGGATAACATCTCATCTCTGAAAAAAAAAAGGTAGAGAAAAATCCCATAGAATTTTATACTAGGTAGAGAGGTAAGAAAGATAACAATGACAAAAACAAATGAAAAAAAATGGCCTTGTGTTTTTCCCTGACTTAGTTGTCAAAACTGATCCAAAGCTTTAGTCAGGAAATATTCTAAAACGATAAATTAGCCTTTTATTAGATTTTTTTTTTTTTTTAAAGAGAAAGTCTTGGCAGTGCCCTTAGTGCAGTGAGTAGGGTGCTGGCCACATACACCAAGGCTGGCGGGTTCAAACCCGGCCTCGGGCCAGCTAAAACAACACTGACAATGGCAACAACCAAAAAATAGCCGGACATTGTGGCAGGTGCATGTAGGCCCAGCTACATGGGAGGGCTGAGGCAAGAGAATTGCTTAAGCCTAAGAGTTGATGGTGCTGTGAGCTGTAATGCCACTGCACTCTACCCATGGCGACAGCTTGATACTCTGTCTCAAAAAAAAAGAGAGGGTCGTATTCTGTTGCCTGAGCTAGAATGCAGTGGCATAATTCTAGCTCACTGCAGTCTCAAGCTCCTGGACTAAGATGATCCTTCTGCCTCAGCCTCCCATGTAGCTGGAACTACAGGTGCATGTCACCATGTACAGCTATATTAGCATTTTGAAGTGATTGCTACGTACAGAGTAAATATCTGTGTTTTTTTTAACATAATTTGTCTTTAATTTTGAAACTGATGAAGAAAATAGATCCTATAAAAGAAATGTTTCTGTTCTGTGACTGTTGAAAAATGAATCATTTAATTATTTACAGTTTAAGAATCCCACCAAAAGTTTTGTAATTTCTTGCTCATATGAATGAAAACAAAATTTGTTCAAACATGTATCACAATGCTGTTTACAGACTATTTACTGGGTCATTTGACCCTACACGTAGTTTTAAAAGCAATTGCTGTTTTGGGTTTTTTTTGTTGTTTGTTTGCTTTTTAAATATGATCAGCCAGATGTGATGGCTCACATCTATAATCCCAGGAGTTTTGGAGGCTAAGGCAGAAGGATCACTTTAGTCCAGGAGTTTGTGACTACAGTGAGCTTATGAGCATGCCACTACACTCCAGACTGGGTGACAGAAAAAGGTTGTCTCTTTAAAAAACAATGAAAGTATGGCCAAAGGAATATCTTTTATTGTAGATTTTGAGGCCTATCACATTTGCTTTCTTCTCGGAGTTGAAGGAAATTAACCCTTAATGCTTTACTGATCTCAAGAATTATCTTACTATTTTACTGTGTCCTTGATCCAGAGTACCATCTTCAAGGACTGTCCATGAAGGCCTGAAAAATCAGGAGCTGAACTCCACAGACTCAGGTATAAGTATATGTAATATTATAGAAAATAAAATCCTTAGTTTCTTTTAGTGGACTATGTCTGAAAATAATTTAAATTATACCCTTGATTTATAGGATATGACTTCATAGAGAAGTCTCTTAATTGTGACTTCAGAGTTACAATTAAGATGTGTTTAGTTTAATAACCATATCTGGGCTGATATGGTTTCTATCCATTTCTAATAATTGTAGCTATTCTTTAATGATCACCTGGTTTGTGCTAAGGGCTCTGGAGGTTGATATTATCAGCCCTAATATTATCATTCCTGATAAAGAACCTGAACCTTTATAGGCAGTATTCTTTTATTTCTTAAGTTAGGTGGGTGAGACGTAGTAAGGTTAAGCTTTTTAAAATCCTCTGATGATACACACACTTTGTTTATATATTTTATAATTTATGTATTTAAAAAAAACCCAAAACACTGGAAGAACAAAGGGAATGCCTGAAAAATGAGACAAAAGATCTTTGCTGGAGAGTTAAGCCATTTTTGTCCAGGGCTCTCTTTTGAACTGCTCTTAACTTTCCCTGTGCTGGTTGTGTAATGCTTAGCCTCTTGGCTGTGTGTATCCTAGCACAGACTGGGCATTTCAGTGTTCTTTATTAAATGCCTAGAAAAGGAAGCAAAACTCAGAGAAGTCACACAAGAACCAGAAATGAAACTCCTTCTCAAGTTGGAAACCTGCACTTCTGTCTCTTCCACATGCTGCCTTTCATTATATCATTTATCTGTAGAGGATTAAAGCTGTGTAACTCTTTGGTGTTTGTTCATTTTTTGTTTTTCTTGAAACAAGGTCTCACTGTATTGCCCAGGCTGTTCTCAAACTGCTGGGCTCACATGATCTTCCTACCTCAGCCTCCTGAGTACCTGGGAGTATAGGCACCTATTTTCTCCTTGTTTTTGATGCATTGCTGGCTATTCTAAGGCCTGCTGAAACTACAGGATAGAGACATTAATATCTCCTACATGACTTCAGCCAACGTCTCTAGTTTGGGTTTTGTCATAGGTCAGGTTGCTTGGGAAACAGAGTCTGAAACTCCAATATCTGCGTGTAGGAGTTTCACTGGAGAGCATTTATGGGAATAGCTCTTGGGAGAATAAAGGAAGCAGGTCTCAGCAGAGAGAGAAGTTGAACCACAATGCAGTTGCAACAGAAGTTTCTTCTGGTCACATGGGGAACTTTGGAGCTGATACAGCTACTCAAAGTTGTTCCTAATTCAGGCATGGTGGACACACCTTATTCATCAGCCTTTGGAAGTGGGCCTCAACTCCCTACCTCTCAAGGAGCAAGGTAGCTCTATCCTACTGAGGGTGGTTCCCAGCTCAAGGAAATTCCAGGATATACTTAACAGCTGAAGATGTAAGCTGCCAACATTCCCATCGTCAGGGGCATGAGTACCTTAATCCCAGAGAGATGGCAAAGTCAAATGGAGAAGTAGGCACCAACATGCTGACCACTGTGCTAAGACTGCATTTTGTTGTTGTTGTTGCAGTTTTTGGCCAGGGCTGGCGGCCTACTCCTTTGAGCCACAGGTGCCGCCCAAGACTGCATTTTTAATAATAGAGAGCATTAGGAACAACTTTAGGGCAATTGCCCCTTTCAACAGTGGGCAATGTGCACACATTTCCTTCCTTTAATTTTGTATTAGTGGGCAGTATTTATCAGAAGAGCTTCTGTGATTTATATCAAAATAAAAGTGCTTTAGTGTTTGAATTTTTCACATTCAATAGCTGAAATGTCAACCACTATGAGGGGATTTAAAAAGTTATTATGAAAGCTTGGTGCCTGTAGCTCAAGTGGCTAGGGTGCCAGCCACATACACTGGAGCTGGTGGGTTCGAACCCAGCCCAGGCCTGCCAAACAACAGTGACAACTATAACCAAAACATAGCCAGGCATTGTGGTAGGCGCCTGTAGTCCCAGATACTTGGGAGGCTGAGGCAAGAGAATCGCTTAAACCCAAGAGTTTGAGGTTGCTGAGAGCTGTGATACCACGGCACTCTACCAAGGGCAACATAGTGAGACTCTGTCTCCAAAAAAAAAAAGTTATTATGAAGTATCATATTCTTACAAATACAGTAGAACCTCTGTTAAGTTGACCACCCAAGGGACTGTAACAAACTGGTCACCATATGCAGGTGGCCACCATAAGGAGCTGATACACATGTGGTGTGTGTCTGGTCTATGAAAATTAGATCAACTTAAGAAAGTGGTCAGTATAGAGAGGTAGTTAACTATAGAGGTTTTACTATAGTTGAAGTGGGTCTTTAGGCCCAGTTATATCCCACAGTACAAGAAAAACTTAGAGGTATGGTCATAGCATAACTTTTAGCCCTCAGAGATGGGAGAGCTCCTACAACATCAAAAGCTGCCACATTACTTTGGTGAGTTTTAAGGATTCAAACTGTAGTTCCAAATAATAGTCACTATTGATTCTCAGAAATATTCCATAATCGATGTTTGAATAGTTGTTGATGACCTAGAAAAGAAATTTTTGGTCATCTGGAATCAGCAGGGATTCTTAAAGTAGATCCTCCACTTTCTTTATCGATAGAATTATGGGGTTTTAGAACACTATTGCATTAGATCAAGAACTAATTAGCATGTAATGCAGGATATTGTTTGATTTTAGCAGAGTGATAATCTCTGTAAGTAGAAGGTAAATATAAACTTTGTAAGTATAAAGTATTTCAAGAGCATTCTCAGACGTGTTAAGTTTCAAAATATGTAATTCTGAACTTTATATAAATGTAGTAATTCAGCTTTGGAGACATGGAATAGAGAATGACTATACCGAATATTTATTTCTCTTCATTTCCCAGTTATGATTAATGGAAAATATTGCTGTCCAAAGATATACTTCAACCACCGTTGCTTCTCAGGGCCATATCTTAATAAAGGAAGAATCGCTGAGCTTCCTCAATGTGTAGGACCTGGGAACTGTGTTCTGGTCCTTAGAGAGGTAAGGTTCTGACCTAGAGCAAAAGAGCTTGGAAGCTTCACAGCATTGTTCTAGGATCATTTTTATAGAGAGGTGCATGCCATATATGTGACAACTCTAGATTTTATCAAAAGCGAAAAGTTTAATAACTTTTCTCGTGTATTAGTGAACAGGGTATGTAATTATTTCTACATTCACCTAAGCAGTTCTTCACATAGTAGGTTCACCTGTGTTGATGTAGAAAGGTTACCTACCTGCCAGAGACCTGTGAGATTAGTCTGTAACTAGGAGGCATTAACTTAGGGTCTGTGACAGAGCTTTATACGTGTCAGTGTTGTATTGCAGGTAACAGGTATGAGGACATATTGAACATTTTAGCCCTAAGGGTGGCAAGGCAGCATCTGGGAAAGCTTTTGGGCCAGACTTCTGTAGCCATGAGGAGGCTTAGGTATCCCAACAAAATTTTCTGTGTACCATGGCTGGGAAAGCATTTGGAAGCATGTGCTACAGTAATTTGAAATTTGTGGTGCCTGTTTTTTTCTGACCATAACATTTTGAATGTTTAAAAAGCTGATACTTTGGGCAGCTGTCATACTTTCAGTATTATTGGTTAATGTTAGACTAGAATCAGTCTCCTAAGTGACTATAACATTCTAGGGCAGTGGTTCTCAACCTTCCTAATGCTGCAACCCTTTAATACATACAGTTCCTGTGGGACATGACCCATAGGTTGAGAACCACTGTTCTAGACTCTATAGCAAGAGTGGTTCTAATGGTCTGTTTTTCTCTTTTCCAACCATATTTTTGTTTAAAACCGAGCTCAGGTCCTCACTTTACTTATCAATGCAGCTTATAAACCCAGTCGTGTCCTTCGGGAGCTCCAACTGGACAAAGATTCTGTGTGGCATGGATGTGGGGAAGTCCTAAAAGCCAAGTGAGTAGTCTGCTCTGCCCTTTTACTCTTGTCTTTAATAAGTCACACCATCAGTTCTGTGGATATCAGAATACTTATATTTCCTAGGGCAGTGCTTTTTCAGCTACCTATGGTGAAGGACCAGGCTCATTTTCTTTTTTAGATTTCCATTCTATCATAGATCAATACATTTATATAATATGATAAAAGGAATCGTAAGAAATATGAAATTTAAGATATAAAAATGCAAGCATAATTTTATTATATTTAAGAAGCATAATATTATTTTTTTAATTACTATGAAAGTTTAACAACATTTCTTCTTTTTTTTTTTTGAGTCAGAGTTTCACTTTGTCACCATCAGTAGAGTGCGGTGGCATCACCACTCACAACAACCTCCAACTCCTGGGCTTAGGCTATTCTCTTGCCACAGCCTCCCAAGTAGCTGGGACTACAGGCACCTGCCACAACACCTGGCTATTTTTTGTTGCAATTCTCATTGCTGTTTTAGCTGGCCAGGGCTGGATTCAAACCTGCCACCCTTGGTATATGGGGCCGGTGCCCTACTCACTGAGCCACAGGCACCTCCCAACAACATTTATTCTTACTTTCTCACCTGAGCTTATCATGGATGGATGACAGTTGGCAGGTTATACTGGTCTTTGGACCACACTCTGAGCATCACTTTTCTTTTTATACTATTTAGTGAAATTGCTATTTGAAAACTTTAACTTAAGAAAAGAAAGTAGGAACTTTATTTTGCTAATTTAAATAACTTAGCTTTTAGTTATCATAGCTAACCAGATTTAATTTGATGTAAGTACAATATGCAAAATTTCCTTATTGTTTTCAGAGTCCTCAAACTGTAAAGAAGATAGAATATTTCAAGCAATGAAAATATTTTTCGGGCATATTATATGTTTGACTTTTCTCTGGGTAATCATTAACCCAGAAATATGGCATCTCTTGTCTTCCTCTGGCAGATATAAAGGAAAGAGTTATCGGGCTACTGTTGAAATAGTGAAAACTGCAGATCGAGTGACTGAATTCTGCCGGCAAACCTGTATCAAACTGGAATGCTGCCCTAACCTCTTCGGTCCACGGATGGTTTTGGATAAGTGTTCTGAGAACTGTTCTGTACTTACAAAGACCAAATACAGTGAGTCAGGTTTTTCTAGTGAGTTGACTATAGCAACTGAACATACCTTACATTCTGAAAAGCTTTTTATTTTATAGACATTCATAGATAGCAGAGGTATGTAAAATTTTTCTTTAAAGGACCAGATAATAAATAAATACAGGGTAGGTATAATGTTCATGTACAGTTTACCATATTAAACTATTTTATTTTGTTATTTTTTATTAAATTATGCTGTGTACATTAATGCTTCATGCTGTGTACATTAATGCAATCATGGAGTATGTACAATGTGCTGGTTTTATATACAATTTGAAATGTTTTCATCAAACTGGTTAACATAGCCTTCACTATTTTCTTAGTTATTGTGTTAAGACATTTTTATTCTACACCTAGCAAATTTCACATGTACCCTTGTATGATGCACCATAGGTGTATTCCCACCAATTACTCTCCCTCCACTCATCCCCTCCCCTCCCCTCCCCTCCCCTTCCTCTTCCCTTTCCCCTTCTTCTTGAGGAATAATTGGGTTTCATAGTAAGACTGAGTACATTGGATACCTTTTCTTCCATTCTTGAGATACTTTGCTAAGAATAATATGTTCCAGCTCCATGCATGTAAACATGTAAGAGGTAAAGTCTCCATCTTTCTTTAAGGCTACGTAATATTCCATGATGTACATATAACACAATTTATTGATCCATTCATGGGTCGATGGGCATTTGAGCTTCTTCCACGACTTAGCAATTATGAATTGGACTACAATAAACGTTTTGGTACATATATCTTTGTTAAAATGTGATATATACCTAGAGGAATTGTAGGGTTGAATGGCAGGTCTATTTTTAGATCTCTTAAGTGTTCTCCAAACATCTTTCCAAAAGGAACATATTAGTTTGCATTTCCACCAGCAATGTAGAAGTATTCCCTTTTCTCCACATCCATGCCAACATCTCTGGTTTGGGGATTTTGTGTTGTGGGCTAATCTTACTGGAGTTAGATGATATCTCAAAGTAGTTTTGATTTGCATTTCTCTGATGATTAAGGATGATGAACATTTTTTCATGTGTCTATAGGCTATGTGCCTGTCTTCTTCAGAGAAGTTTCTCTTTAAGTCACTTGCCCACCCTGAGATGGGCTCAGTTGTTCTTTTCTTGCTGATATGTTTGAGTTCTCTGTGGATTCTGGTTATTAAACCTTTGTCAGAGACATAACATGCAAATATATTCTCTCATTCTGAGGGCTGTCTGCTTACTATACTTACTATGTTCTTGGCTGTGCAGAAGAACAGGCTTTTTAGTTTGATCAGGTCCCAGTAGTGTATTTTTGATGTTGCTTCAATTGCCGGGGGGGGGGGGCGGGGGGGGCGGGGAGTGAGTGTCTTCCTCATAATATATTCGCCCAGGCCGATTTCTTCAAGAGTTTTCCCTGCACTTTCTTCTAGTATTGTTATAGTTTCATGTCTTAAGTTTAAATCTTTAATCCAGTGAGAGTCTAACTTAGTTAATGGTGAGAGGTCTGGGTCCAGTTGCAGTCTTCTATAGGTCTCCAGCCAGTTCACCTAGCACCATTTGTTAAATAGGGAGTCTTTTCCCTACTGATTTTTTTTTTTTTTTTTTTTTTTTTTGAGACAGAACCTCAAGCTGTTGCCCTGGGTAAAGTGCTGTGACATCACAGCTCACAGCAACCTCCAACTTCTGGGCTCAAGCGAGTCTCCTGCCTCCGCCTCCCAAGTAGCTGGGACTACAGGCACCAGCCACAATGCCCCGCTATTTTTTGGTTGCAGCCGTCATTGTTGCTTGGCAGGCCTACACTGGATTCGAACCCATCAACTCAGGTGTATGTGTCTGCGGCCTTAGCCACTCAAGTCACAGGCACCAAGCCCCCACTGAATGTTTTTAATTGGCTTGTCAAAGATCAAATAACGGAAAGTAGCTGGGTTCATCTCTTTTTTTGAGACAGAGCCTCAAGCTGTCACCCTGGAGAGAGTGCCGTGGCATCACAGCTGACAGCAACCTCCAATTCCTGGGCTGAAGCGAGGCTCTTGCCTCTGCCTCCCAAGTAGCTGGGACCACAGGTGCCCGCCACAATGCCTGGCCACTTTTTGGTTGCAGCCACCATTGTTGTTTGGCAGGCCTGGGCTGGATTTGAACCCTCCAGCTCAGGTGTAGGTGGCTGGTGCCTTAGCCCGTTGAGCCACAGGCGCCGAGCCTGGGTTCATCTCTTGGTTCCCTATTCTGTTCCATACATCTGCCTCTCTGTTTTTGTGCCAGTACCATGTGCTGTTTTGATCACTATTGATTTATAATATAGTCTAAGGTCTGGTAGCGTAATTCCTCCTTCTTTGTTTTTATTTGTGAGTAATGTCTTGATCAAAGTTATTTTCTGATTCCATATAAAACGAAGTATAATTTTTTTGAGATCTTTAAAGAGTAACAGTGGAGCTTTAATCGGGATTGCATTAAAATTATATATTGCTTTGGGTAGTATGGACATTTTAACAGTGTTGATTCTTCCCAACCATGAGTATGGTATGTTTTTCCATTTGTTATCATCTTCAGCTATTTCTTTTCTTACAGTTTCATAGTTCTCTTTATAGAGACCTTTTACATCCTTTGTTAGGTAAACTCTCAAATATTTCATCTTCTTTGGTACTACTGTGAACGGAATAGAGTCCTTGACTGTTTTTTCAGCTTGACCATTTTGGTATATATAAAGGCTACAGATTTATGAGTGTTGATTTTGTAACCTGAGACACTCCTTGATCACTTCTAAGAGTTTTGTAGTAGAATCCCTGGTATTTTCCAGATATACAATCATATCATCTGCGAAGAGTGAAAGTTTGATCTTTTCTGACCCTATGTGGATACCCTTGATCACCTTTTCTTCCCTAATTGCAGTGGCTAAAACTTCCATTACAGTGTTAAAGAGCAGTGGAGACAATGGGCAACCTTCCTGGTTCCTGATCTGAGTGGGAATGATTTCAGTTTAACTCCATTCAATACAATATTCGCTGTGGGTTTGCTATAGATAGCCTCTATCAGTTTAAGAAATGTCTCTTCTATACCCATTTTCTTAAGTGTTCTGATCATGAATGGATATTATCAAAAGCTTGTTCTGCATTAATTGAGAGAATCATATGGTCTTTGGTTTTTAATTTGTTTATGTGCTGAAATATATTTATAGATTTACGTATATTGAACCAGCCTTGAGACCCTGGGATAAAACCCACTTGGTCATGGTGTATAATTTGTTTGATGTGTTGCTGGATTCTGTTTGTTAGGATCTTGTTGAATATTTTTGCATCAATATTTACTAGTGATATCCATCTATAATTTTCTTTTTCTGGTTTGGGGATCAAGGTGATG